>PVJH01017663.1:0-30853 GCA_004026705.1 Nesogale talazaci | reverse complement strand
GAAATAATGTATTTTCTTTTGTGCTCTGGTCTGAATCTGTCGTCCCTCCTCTAATAGGGAGAGGCAGCGGGTTTTTAATCTTTGACCCTCTCCCATAGAATCTAATCACAGTGGCTTTCTGATCCTTCTCTCTGTCTTTATGGTGAAGTTCTGGAAAGGAACAGAACTTTGCTCTCTCCGGCACAGCTGAGCCCTCCTCTGCCTTTTTCTGTAGAAGGGGGTGGGGTGGGTGTGGGTTTGGTCGACAGACCCTCTACCTGCTGTTCTATTGGGTGTTCAGCTCTCTATCCCCAAATACCCACACGCCCCGTCAGCAAGTCCATGCCCATGCCGGCACAGGGCTCCCCGGTGTTCGCCAGTAGGTCTGCCCAAGTGAAACCTTCACAGAAGCAGACAGAGGCCAGGCCTCTCTTCCGCTGCACCCTGGGTGGACTCCGGGCTTCAGGTTGACCCATGGACGGTGGGTGAAATGCAGGGGGAGGAGAGGAAGGCGAAGGAGGCTAATGTCTGCCATCGGTGAATGGCACGTGTTTACACAAAGGCGGCCCGGGAGCTGCGAAGTAGAGTCTCACCGTGGAGGTGACGAGCGGAAGGAACAGGAAACGAGAGCGAGGTCACATGCCAGTTAGTTGTCTGCCCAAGGAACGATTTGCAGTCAGCATCTGCCCCCTTGTTTGCAGGCTGGGAGGTACTGGGTACCTCTTCTTCCCCGTTGGACTTGGTGGTCAGGTGGGCCTGCACTTTCCCTCTGAGGGTGGGGTGGCGAGCACGGGGTGCTCCTGCAGGGGCCCTGGGAGCTGACCCACCAGGAATCACAGCGACTGCCGGGGCTTGGCTTCAGTCCTATTTGGGAGCCTGAGCACATAGACGGAGGAGGGCTGCCACTTCCTCTCCTGCTGGTCCGGTGACATTGCTGTGAGAGGCCAGGACAAGGGCTAGTCAGCGCCCACCTGCAGTGACAGCTCAGAGAGAGTCAGGTCTTTGGGCCGCTTAGCTAGAGGGCCTCGGCTGAATGCAGTGAGAAACACAACCACATCAAGGTCACTGAAAAATTGTAGAGTGAAGGAGGGGACGTCTGCATAAGCTAATGTATGGATGGAGGGGGCCTCTAAACTCCAAGAGCCGGTGGAAAAACAAGATTGGAAGAGAGAGGTACCTTGGCCACCTCCCAGAGGTCTTGAGAGCAGCATTCGCTCAATGGTCAAGCCCAGGCCCAGCAGCTGCTGAGTCTTCTGGTCCTTGCGCTGGCATTCCCACCATGGCTCATTCAGGGAGCTGGTGGCAGGGGGGGGCGGGGGGCACCTGCTCAAGGGTCCCACAACACGGCATCCAGGGAAAGCAGTCATCCCAAGGCATTCATCTTCCTGCTTCATTCCAGGAAGATGAGGGACGGCTGGGCAGCCCACACACAGCCAAGTTCCACCCAACCCCCTGTGACTCTGAGCCTCACTGGGCACCCGATCTTGTGAGAGAGCTCTCATGATGCGTCAAGCCGGGGCACAGAAAAGAGCCCCAGGCAGTGGGGACCATGATACTCTGTCCTCCTCCTCCTTCCTTCCCTTTATTCCTTCCCCCACACCTCCACTGCTCCCAACCCAGCACCCATGCCCACTCCTGGTCATTCCCCGAAGGGTCAAGGTGGATCTGGAATGTCTGAATCTCTTGGGTTCTAATCTGTCTTCATTGAATACCCCCGCCCAGGCCCAAGCTCCTTGGTGCCCCACTCTGCCACTTCTCACCAAACCCCACCGCTGAGATAAAGAATGCATGGGCAAGATAAATATCCATCCCCGGCCTCGTGCTCATGCCTCCCTGGGGTGTTTTGGCTGCGCCCTGATGAGGAACGTGAGAAAGAAGCGGGGTCCCCTTTGCCTGTGAGCAGTGCTTTATGATTGCGGTGCATAGAGGCGGAAGGAATATGAGGCAAAATCGAGTTAATAATACATCGTCGTGTAGATAATTCATCACTTAAATCAATAGGAACTGCAGGTCACTGAACTGGAACGGGTGTGACTGTGATCCAAACATGGCATTAATAATGGAAAGTACACTGATCTATCTTCCTGGAATGGAAAGACCGACAACCCCAGGGAGAGGTACATATAGCCCACGAGGAGCAGGCCTCAAGAGGGAGACAGATGATTCATTTAATTCCTACAGCTGTCACATACAGTAAATGGGAAAATCTGCTTTCTATCTGGCATCAGCCACATTGGGGAGTGAGGTTAGCTGAATTATATCCTCAGCTCTCTGTTTATTTTTTCATTTATGGCAGGAATTTCCAGTGATGGGTTAGCATAAAATGCCACATTCTCCCAGGCTGAAAAGACTCCAGTGGAGACAGGGCCACAGTATGCCCTCCTCTACGCCCGTCCTCTACGCCCGTCTGAAAAATGCAGGCCCCGGGTTCCCCCGAGTTTGTTTGGTTGGCAGCCACAGGGAGGACGCTGGGTCAGCGACCTGTAGTTTGCCTCAAAACAACAAGGAGGGTTGAGAAGACATTCGGAGGGGGAACGAGTTTGTGCTGTGCAAGATGCACCTTCTCTCAGATTCTCGGGCCTCCTGCCTACAAGAGGGGACGTACACACACTCAAAGATGGGAAGAGTTCATAATGAAGACAAAGCCTTTAGCTGACACCCACCTGGCACCCAGAAGTGCTGGATGCTGATCTCAGGGGTGGCCACGGTCGAGGGAGAGAGATTCGCTGGTGTTTAACGTGAAAGCTTGATGGTGGCTGCTCCGAGCTCCCTTTGTCCCCTTAAAGAAGGCAGCGGTGGATCGCCACCCCTTTGGCGGTCCAATGACCCTTTCACAGGGCTTGCCTGATTCATCACAGTCGCAAAATGACAGTGAAGAAGTAGCAATGGAAATAATGTTATGGTTGGGGGTCACCACAACATGAGGAAGTGTATGAAAGGGTTGTGGCATTAGGAAGGTGCTTTGTGGGGTAGAATCTATCATGGACGTTCATTTCTGCTGGCTGGGGGTCTTGGTGGAGGGGGCTCAGGGGACTACTGGTGACCTGGACACACTGCAAGCACAGGAACTCACGGGACGTGAGTGGCATTGGAGATGAGTAAATTGGCCTGACTCGTAAAACGGGACATTGGGTGGTGCAGATGTTTAAAGCAGTCCCCTGCCAACTGAAAGGTTCACGATCTGAGCCCTCCCAGAAGCACCTCAGAGGGGAGACCTGAGGAACTGCTTCCCCCAAAGCTTCCGGAGCACAGCTCGGCTCTGGCAGATGTGAGCAGGAGGCTAGGAGATGGCCCTGGGGTTGATAAGAGAGGAGAGTGGAATGAGGAGCAGATGCTTAGAGGCCAGCTGTGGGAAGCCCGGAGGGCATCCTGGGAAGAATCCAGGCGGGGCCTTGCAGAAAAACAGGGTCAACCTGTTTACAAGCAAAGCCCACAGCCAGCTCAGGACCAGGAGGGCAGTCCAGACTCCGAGGTGGTCTAGTGGGCTACGTGCTGGGCTGCTAACAACAATGAAGCTGTCTGCTTCCAGAGATGGGCAGCCTCGGAAAGCCCCAAGGGCAGTCCTGGTCCTGGGCAGCCCTGGCAAGAGGTTCAAAAACAAGAAATGCTCACATTCACGTCCACCATTTCTTCTGGCTCCACCATAGTGGAGATGATTCTTGGGAATAGTCTGTCTCCCATGCTGACGGGGTGTGTGTGTGTGTGTGTGTGTGTGTGTGTGTGTGTGTGTGTAGAGAGAGAGAGAGAGAGAGAGAGAGAGAGAGAGAGAAGAACGGAGGACCAGGCCTGGGTGACAAGACAGGGCCGGCAGTGGGAGATCCTCCAGATGGATGCATCATCAGCTTCTCAAGGGCAGCTGAGAGCTGACTGGGGCAGGGTCCCCCCTCCTAGAGAGCCTTGCCCTTCGTGGCCATGGAGTCGGCATGATGCGTACAGAGCACGTGTGGCAGCACAGGAGTGTCACATCTGGTTTCCCAGGCTAGTCTGCCACCTCTTTCTCTGAGGGGGCTCAGCTTCCGGGTGCCCCTTGGAGCACTTCACTGCTGGGCCTCCGGGACTCTGTGGGAGAGACTTGTGGAACCCAGACGTGCTCTGTACTCGGGGCTCAGGCTGCACCCACTCGTTTTGCCCCTCCCTCTACACCCCTGTATAGGTCAAGAAGGATCTGTCGGATGTCAATGACAGCAATGGGAAGTCTGCTGCCTGCTCCTTTAGAGAGCACCTGTGCTTTGTCGTGCCTACTCACCGATGCCTCACCATGGGAGCCCTGGGGGCAGCGTCGTAATCACACCTTAGGCTGCTAACCGCAAGGTCAGGGGGCTCAGCACCACTAGCTGCTCTGCCTGGAAAAGCCACAGGGGCAGTTCTACTCTGTCCTCTGGGGTCGCCGTGAGTCAGCCTCGACCCCAAGACAGGGACATAGGAAAAGGACGTGTCACAAACTGGAAAAGACAAGGTTGGGAGGTTCATCTGTCCTGGGTTCCCCGTATTTCCAGTTCCCATCTCTACCAGCGTACTTCCTCCAGTCCAGCTGGATTTGTAAGGTAGAATTGGGATCACGATAGTTAGGGGGAGGAAGCCTTCAAGAACTAGAGGAAAAATATGGGGAACCCAGGACAGATGAACCCCTTGGAGCCAGTGGTAAGATTGGAAGTACCGGATGGGTGGAGGAAAGGTGGGGTAAAAGGGGGAGCCAACTACAGGGATCTACAAATAACCTCTTCGGGAGGACAGACATTGGAGGAGTGGGTGAGGGGAGACATCGAGCAGTGTAAGATATGAAAAAACAATAATGTTGAGAGTTGGTGGGAGAGGGGGCAGTAAGAACAGGGGAGAGGATGAGAAGCTGATGTCAAGGACTAAGGTGGAAAAGCGGATATTTGGAGAATGATGATGGCCGCAAGCATGTGCAGGTACTTGGCACAGTATATGTGTTTATGTATTGTGAAAAGCGATGTATGAGCCCCCAATAAAAGGAATTTTTAAAAAAAGCAAATGTAAACCTAAAGTAAATAGATGATTGATTGATAGATACAGAGATAGATAAAAAGACAAGGGTGGGGGGATGGTGAGAGATCAGCCCCAGGGGATAAGGAAGAAGCCCCAGCCAAAAAGCACCAGTTCCAGAAAGGACACCTGTGGTCCAACCCACATCCTCAGAGGGGAGACTCAGAGTGCCATCTCTTCTCCGGGGGAGCCCCCTGAGTGCCTGCTACCTGCTGGAATCAAATCCAACAGGGGAGTGGGGCATTGTGACCACCTACCTCGCAGGACTCCATGGCCGAGAGTGAGTGAGAGCCTCTTCTCTCAGGCAGATCCCCGAGCCCTGCAGCTATGTTTGGAGAGAGACGCACCACAGCCTGTGTGTGGAATGCAAGTGTTTGGTTCTGCAGCCGGCAGCAGTGTGAGAATCAGTCCCGCCAGATGTGTCCTGGAAAATCCCTTCCATCTCTGGAAACGATCCCTCTGAAATCCAGAAGCCCAAACAATGACAGCAGCGTGGCTCCCTTTGAGCTCCAGTTTTCCCTGGAGTGGTAGAGGGTCTGGTGGAGTTTGAGCTGTAAAAATAATGGGGTCAACAGAGGGTTTTTTCAGTTTATATTATTTATGTTTTTTTCCCTAATAACTATAGTTCTATTTTATAGGAGAGCTGCAGTGGATAGTGAGGAAAATGAGGGAAAATCAACCAAGAGGCAAAAGACCTCAATTTGAAGCCTAGCTCCTCTGCAGACAATTTGTATGACCTTGAACAAGGCATTTCACCTTTCAGATCTTAACTTGCCAAATGTTAGAATGGATTTAGTGAAAAGATTTAGAAAGGAAGGTAGGTAGGTAGGTAGGTAGGTAGGAGAATGAGTGGATCAGTGGGTAGGTAAGTGGATAGATGATAGATGGACAGATAGGTGGCAAACAGAACGACCCCGGCTTCAAACATATCATATGAAGTGCTCCAGGCAAGGGTAAAATAGGGTGTTCTCATAATTAGAGTTGTATCGTTATTTGTGGACAAGCCTTGGTGGCTTAGTGGCTACATGTTGGGCAGTTCAAAACTACCAGCTGGTCTTTGGGAGAAAGCAAGGTTTTCTAACTCCATGGGAATGATTTAAAAAAAAAAAAAAAAGGATTTCAAGAGCTCAGTTAGAAAGAAAATACTTTGAAAATTGTGATTGCACAGCATACGTGCAATAGTGTTTCACATAGTGGATGAATGTATGGATCGTGATAAGAGATGTAAGAGCCTCCAATAAAAGTATTTAATTAAAAAGAAAAAGAAAGAAAAGCGCAGTTTTAGAAAGCCACGGTGATAGTTAGTTCTTCTTGGTCCTATTGGTTCCCGGATAGCTGAGATTGACTCAATGGCAGTAGTTTTTGTTGTTGTTTTACTTTGGGGAGTTATTTGAATTCTTTAATGAAACCCTGTCACTCCCTCACCCTTACTTTTGATATTATTGATTTGAATTCTACGATTTAATTACGAAGTTTTAAATATCTATCATTATAGGACTGAAATCAGTTCATTATTATATTTTACCTTTGTATCAATGGAAAAAATACTAGTTTGCACTGCATGTATACTGAGGATAAAGAAGATAAATTAAAGGCTTGTGATTCTCAAGCAGATAATTTTAGAGGAATCATAGTCTTTTACAGAATTGAGAAGATTCTGCTATTTCGGACTAAAGTTAAAACTTACACTTGAGGGTATTTGCCTTGGAGTCTGAAATTGCGCAAACGGTGAGATGATTGGGCTAGATCAATGGTCTTCAGGTTATTTTCCATTGATTTCTTGTGTTCTCTGGGCAGTCTCCCAAGAGCCTTTGGAGGAGCGGGAGGGGAGGAAGGACATAAAGAACATGCTAGCTATCAAAACTCTTTCTTAAAGGGAACTGCTTCACTTTCATCTGATTTATACGTAAAGACTTGCATGCCAGATGCCATTTAAAGAAAGAGGAAGAGATAGAAGATTTTTAAAATCTAAGGTCACTTGTTCCCAATATCTTCGTAGTGTCAACAGGGACGCAGTTTCTGCAGATCGGTCCTGGAAAGAACACCCATTGCGCTACTAGTTTTCCAGGCTGCACAGGAATTCCCTGTATGCATAGGGCCTATATCCCAATGGATCACAGCCAGGTCTATCAGTACGTCTTCCTCCTCCACTGGCTACTTTACATGACCTACTGGCCTTCCACCACCCTACAGATCTGGCGGGGACACCTTGAACCATGTGGAACCATTGTACAACTAATGAAAAGTGGAGTGAAAAAAATGAATGCATTATGAAAACCAGTTTTGGTTACAGACAACAGCTCCCTCCTCCTCTCCCCACCCTGTCTCTCTGCACCACTATTCCCCATTGCCTTGTCTTGGGTCTGTGTTGTTGTTAGATGGTCTCCAGTCAGCTCCGACCCCTGGCGCCCCGGCTGATGCACAGCAGAGTGGAACGCTGCACGGCCCTGCGCTGTCCTCACAGTGACTCCTGGGCTGGTGCCCATTGCTGCAGCCACAGCATCCGCCCATCCCATGGAGGGCCTGCCTCTCTTTCCCTGCCCCTTCCCAGGGACAGAACCCTCCTGACAGCGTGTCCAAAGTCATGGGAGATGAAGGAAACAACCTGGTTCCTGGGTGTCTTGCAGAGTAAACCCCAGTGAATGGATGGCCTGGCAGGCTCTGAGAGGTGGTTAAAAAAAAAAAAAAGTAGGATTCAGGTTGGCGAGAAGGAAGGATCAGATCATCTGTGAGGTGTGGGGTGCATGGAAGCCTGGCAAGGCACTTCTGAGAAGCCCCTTTTGACAAAACAAATGGTACTGAAAGGGTTGAGTCATGGGATTGAAAGGGTTTTCTTTTTTTTTTTTCCCAATGATTTTATTGGGGCTCTCACAGCTCTTACAACATTCTATACATCATTTGTATCAAGCATATTTGTACACATGTTGCCATCTTCATTCCAAATATTTTATACTTGAGCCCTTGGTGTAAGTTTCTCTTTCCCCCTCCCCTTTTTTTATATAAATCATTTTATTGGGTGCTCGTACAACTTTCATCATGACCAATACACACGTCAATTGTATGCAGATCACATTTGCACACTTGTTGCCATCATCACTCTCAAAACATCCTCCCTCCATTTAGGCCCCCAGTACCAGCTCCCCATGTTTCCCCTTCCTCCTCACTCCCCTCCCTCATGAACCCTTAAAAATCTACAAATTGTTATTACTTTTTCATATTGCACACTGTTCAATGTGTCCCTTGACTCACTTCCCCATTGTCTGTACCCCAGAAAGGAGGCTATATATAGATCCCTGAAATTGGCACCCCCCCCCTCCACTCCACCATTCCTCCACCCTCCCAGTATCACCACTCCCACCAACAGTTCGGAAAGGATCACCTACCCCCATCTCCCCATTTTCCGGCTCCAGTGTACATCCCTGGTCTAGCTGGATTGTCAGGAAGAATTGGGATCATGATAGTGGGTGAGAGGAAGCATTTGAGAACTAGAGGAAAGTTACATATTTCATCATTACTACATTGCACCTTGACTGGCTCATCCCCTCCCTGTAACTCCTCTGTAAGGGGATGTCACTTCACATATTGATGAGCTTTGGGTCCTCAACCTATTCTCCCCCTCATTTTTTTCTTTTCTTTTTTTTTTTTTTTGTTTATTTTTCAAACCCTTGTGTCGAGGGCTGATTCTCCCCCTCATTTTTAAGGATACAATTTTTAGTTGTTTGATGCCTGATACCAGATTCCTTAGACATCTTGTGGTCACACAGGCTGGTGTACTTCTTCCATGTGGACATTGTTGCTTCCGAACTAGATGGCCACTTATTTACTTCCAAGTCTTTAAGACCCCAGATGCTATATCTTTTGATAACCCGGGCACCAACAGCTTTCTTCACCACATTTGCTTATGCATACATTTGTCGTCAGCGATCATATCAGGAAGATGAACACACAATGACTGGCCCAGGGATAAAGGAACAACAAGTGATTCAAAATCAGTGACAAGGTGGGTGTGAGAGGTCCAATTGGGATTGATCAAGAGTAATGTAACAGGAAGAAAATACTGAAACCCAAATGGAGACTGAGTATGATAGTGGGACAAGAAGCAAGTAAAAGGATACAGTGGAAAGAACTGGGGGGTAAAGGGCATTTATAGAGGTCTAAATACAGGCATGTACATAGGTGAATATATTTATATATGGCGATGAGGAAATAGATCAGCGTACATATACTTATAGTGTTTGTATTAGGACAGCAGATGGGCATTGGATCTCCACTCAAGTACTTCCTCTGTGCAAGAACATTTTGTTCTATTAAATTGGCATTCCATGATGCTCACCTTCCCAACACAATCACTGAAAACAAATAGGTGCATAAGCAAAAGTGGTGAAGAAAGCTAATGATCAAAAGATATAGCATCTGGGATCTTAAAGGCTGCAAAGTAAACAAGCAGGTATCTAGCTCAGAAGCAACAAAGCCCACATGGAAGAAGCACACCAGCTTGTGGGACTACAAAGGAATCAGTCATCAGACTTCAAGAACTAAAAATCATAACATTGTGTGAAAGGGTTTTGTTTAACCGCATCTAGTTCCATTAAGGGGCTCCTGATTTGCATAAAGGATTGACTCCGGGTTAGGGATGGGAAAAGTAGCTCCAATGGCAGAATTGGGCTCAATAGTTGAAAACCACGAGCCACTCAGCCAGGGACAGGCGAGGCACTGTATTTCCATCAAGAGGAACCGTCTCTGAACCCCTCTGGGGCAGCAAGACCCTAGCCCACAGCGTCTCCTCCGTGAGTCAGAGCAGACTCCGGGGCAATGGTTTACTGACCAGCAGGTTGGCAGTTTGCACCCACCCCATGGAAGAAAGGCTGGGGGAGGGGGGGGGGAGGAGGTATGCTTCCCTCCAGGGTTCTTCTCTGACACACAGTGGGACAGCCACATGTCACAATCAGCTCAGAGCAATTGTGTTCAGGGCCCTGGGTTTGATCTGGTGAGGGGACACACCTCAGTGTTCGTAGGTCAGCTGATGACTGTGTTAAAGCAAGTAGGCTTTGCAGTCATCTTGTTCTGTGTGGCTGGGAGGTCATTAGAACATAAGGAGGTGGCTTTAGATCAAAGAGATACAGGCTTTGGCGGGCCCTTGGCATCCCAAGAGATGTGAACTCTTGAATGAACTTCTCTGTGTCAGCATAATTCTGTGCCTTCCAGGTGTGGTTCTCCTAGGGTTGAGAGTGGTGCCTCTCTCTGGCTCACACCTGGGGTATGAGGGTCCAAAGAGAACAGCACAACCTGGTGCCTGACACGAAGTGGAGACACCGTATCTACTAGTCCTGATGATCACGATGAGGCAGCCTCTGTTTTAAAGCATTGCTTCCAGGTGATTTTGCTTGTGAGCAGGGTCAGAAGTCGACAGTCAGGCAACAGTAGTGACCTTCTGGGTAGATGTGGGAGTGTGACCAGCAGGGCCTGTCTGCGTCCCTTCATTACCTTTGGACTCTGCGAGGATAAAATGCAGAGTTTGTGTGACGCCCAGGGAGCTTAGCGTCCTCCCGCTGGAGAGACTTGCAGGTCATCCAAGGAAAGCATGGCCCCAGTCACTCTGGGCATCTCCACTCTGCCAGACACCCTTCATCTCCGCTTGCACCAGGAAATTACACCTCGGGAAGAGGAGGGAGCCCGCAGATCCACGTGGGGGCTATTTGTGGTGCAGCTGGGAGGCAAGAAGGGGCTTGGGAAAGAATGCATTTGACCCCATGGAGGAGAGGAGAAAGCCGAGTGACAACAGCTGCCCCCAAGTGTGGGTGAGACGTTGCATGCAGCTCAGACGTCAACGCCAAGCCCGGCTGGCCCTGAGTTTGCACAGAGGCGGTACCCCCTGCTCCACGGAGGATGGCAGGAGGAAGGGAAAGCCAGGCAGAGCACTCCAAGAACCCTCATCTTGAGTCCCCTACCTTGCTTGAATCCCCGCAGCCTGTCTAAAACTAAAACAAGCCAACGAAAACTCCCGTTTCCGTGTCTTGTTTCTGTTTTGACTCAACGGTGGTCCCATCTGCCTTAGAAGGAACTGGCCCACCATGGAGTTTTCCAGGTTGAGCTCGTTGGGAAGATCTCCAAGTCTTTCTTGCATGGACTCAGCCCATCGATCTGTTGGTTGGTAGGCAAGTGGTGAGAGCTTTGTTTGAGGACTCCTCCAGCACCCTGGAAGGTAGATGTCATTGTCCTGTTTTCACAGGTGGGGCAACTGAGGCCCAGAGAGGTGCTCTGACTTCTGAGAGGCATTCGCTTGACAAGCAGATAGATGGAGGGTCACATCTAAGGGAGGCAATGGCCAAGGTCGAAGGCCCTTCCTCATTGAGGCTGCTTCAAAGCAAGTCTATGAAAGAGGTCACCATCCTCTACCAGCCCCCAGCCAAGGAGCCACTCTGCACACCTCCCTCCTCCTCCCACTCCATCTCCAACCAGCCTCCAGCCAGCAAACCGGCCTGGACCAAATCCTTCCCTGGGCCTCACCCCAGCCTGTACCCCTGCTGCCAGTTCCTTCCTCACTCCGAGGGTGTCTGTGCATGCTGTGCCTTCTGCCTGGAAGCCCTTGCCAAGATTTCTCACCTCTGGATCGTTCTTAGTCACTCAGCCCGGGTTCAAGTCACCACCTCTTGGAGGAGCCTTCCCGGACAGCTCCGTCTAATCAGCCCGTCACCCATCACCACCAGCCTGGCTGTCTTCTCTCAAACACTTACCTTACCCTTCAATTATGTGTCTATTTACGTGTAGCCTTCTGCACCCACCCACACCCCATCTCCCTGACTATATCGGAAGCCCAGGGGCCAAGGAATTTAACTGTCTCCTTTCCCCAGCATAACCCCAGGACCTAGAGCCTTTTACCTCAAAGATGCTTCAAAGAGTTGCTGGGAAGGAGCGAGGGAAAGGGCACTCCCTCCCTGGAGATGCCCCACAGAGCAAAAAGCTCCAGAGAAGACATTTGGAGCAGAGGGCTCTGGGATGCCCTCGTCTTTGGCTTTCTTGCTTTGGACATACGAACACCTTGTCCAAGTGATCATTTCCACATACGTGTGTGTCTATTGCATTAAAATGTATGGATTAAAATTATAATCCATTCTCAGTGATTAAAGACAGATATCCTAGGGCTGAGGGAATGCAAAGGGCTTCAGACAGTACCTGGAAAAAAGTCCATTACCTTTTAATTCCATTTCTCCAGGAACTTCCTCACCTCCCCCACCACCCTTATATGTGCCCTAGTGTTTACAGGTGGCCATGAGGTATGGTTATGAAGGCTCTGTTCCTAGACTGGCCGTGGGAGGGAGCAGGATTGTCAGGGAAAGAGAAACTCTGGCCCATGTGAGCTCAGGTCCCATCCAGTGATGTCGTGTGGCAGTGGGGTAGAGGCCACAGCCCCTGTGGTCCACAGAACAGAGTCCAGTGGAATCTCTAACCAGGATGACTAGATTCAGGCCACTTTTCCTAATGCTGCTTAGCTCCTGAGAGCCCCATGCCCCAGCCGCATGACGAGAAGGGGCTCCGGTGATGCACACATGGCAAGAACTCTTAGGACCCCAGTGGCTCAGCGATCAAGCACTCCATGGCAAATTGGAAGGCGAGTATTTGAACCCAGTCGGTGCTCTCTGGGAGGAAGGTGTGGCAGTCAGCTTCCATAAGGACTGCAGCCTTAAAAACGGTATAGGGTGGTACCTCCCCATCCTGTGAGCTCTCTCAGGGGCATCTCCCCAAGGGCAGTAAGGTGAGGAAAACTCTTTCAAAGCAGGGCCCTGGTTGCCTTGGTTTACCCTTTGATATTTAGAAAATGCTCAGTCCACTCTGAGCCGTGACAACTCCGAGTGTGTCCAGGAGAACTGCCCTCTGTGGAGTTTGCGGTGCCTGACGTTGGGAAGTGGAGATAGCCGAGCCCCTCTTCTGAAGTGCTTCTGGGTTCACACCAACCTCCAACCCCGGGACGGGGCGAGCAGACAGGTGTGCTAATTATTCCCAGCGCTGAGGGGCAAAGCAGTTGCCGTGGAGTCCTGTTGGAGTAATGGTTGTGCCTTGAGTCACTAACCTCAAAGTCACTTCGAGCCAGGAAGACAAAGCTTTCTACTCCCTAAACACCCCCACCCCCAGCCCCAGCCCCGGCCCTGGACCGTTCTCTCCTGTCCTGTAGGGACGCTAAGAGTCAGAATCAATGCGGTGGCAATTTTTGGAGTTTGGAGTCACTCATGGCAATCCTGCGTGTGCCAAAGAAGAACTGTGCCCCCCAGAGTCTTCAAGGGCTTATCTTTTTTGAGCTCTATCTCCAGATCTTTCCTCTGAGGCACCAGTGAGTAGACTTATACCTCCAGCCTTACAGGTGGCTGCCAAGCATTCCATTTGCACCATGCAACTAGAAAATCCCAGGCATAGACTAAGCCCCCAATAAATATTCACTGAATAAAGTACTCTGTTTCTCAGATGAGGAAGTCGGGGTACACAGAGATCATGGGACCTTCCCGAGGTCACATGCGCAGGCAGTGGTGACGTGGTGGCCAGGGTGTGAGGATAAGAAAATCATGATGATTTTCAAAGGTGCACTCTGTGGACAGAGGCAGCTCCATGATGGACCTCCACTATAGATCCTGCCTCTGTTTTTCCTTCTACAGAAGAAGAGTTAAAAAAAAAAAAACAGAGGAAGGAGGAAGAAGGTAAAGATGGTGAGGAAGAATGAGATTATTAACTAATCCTCCATCACTATGAGAAATGCTGTCTGCTGGCCCCTGACGCGAACCTGAGATAAGCCATGCGTCCCGTCTCCAGGAGCTGGGGCCGCTGTGGGGGGGCTGGGGAGGGGAGCAGTTCGTGAAAACTGCACCTGTCACAGACAGATCCAGGGCGGATCGCTCCCATTTATCAAGCTGTCAGCTCCCAGCCCATCAGAGAACCTCAGAGAGGTGTTGGAGTTTATCGGCCAGATTGAGCGGAGCAGCCGCATCCGGTTGCTTGGCTTGCTGATAGCTTTATGGCTGATTTCAGGATGACCCGGGAGAGAGAAGGTTCTCTATACCTCCTGCTGTTGCCCTGAGCCACAGCAAAACCAAAAGCAAACAAACAAAACCCCCACAAATGCAGGTCTGTCAAGACCAAGAGTCCCACCCACCCCGGTCAGAGACGGGAGGGCCCAGTAACTTCATCTCACCTTCCTCCAGTAAAATGCCAGCTATGCCGATGGTGGCCCAGGATGCAGCGTGCCAACAGAGGAGAAAATGAGAGCTGGAAACCTCTGGATAATTTATTCATCACAGCCTAAAATTGGCTCCCCACTTGCCTACATCCAGGTTGAGGCTCATTTCACTGCCTCCACTGTGTCTGTTGAAAGAGAAAACAGAGGAAACCGGCTCAGGGGGTAAGATAAACCAAAACACAAAAATCCCAACAACAATTCTTTCACTCTGTTCCTCAGCCCACTTTGTTCCTCTCTGCTGGCTGTGGCAAGAATGGCTCTGTTATGATTATTTTAAGCCTGGCGTGTCATGGAAAACTACGAGTGTGCCAGCTTTGCTCTGTAAAGAAATCCTAAAGACCAGGACAGCAAAAGCCCTGAGTAAAGACTCTGACTGGGCTTAGTTCATTTCTTCAGCTTCTGAAAACATCAGCACGCCGTTGGCATTAGGGTTACCATTTTACAGATGAGGATCAGAGAGGTAGAGAGGCTTCCCCGAGGTCACACAGCTAGGAAGAATCAGAGCCGACAGGGAGCTCCATCTGAGTCACAGCCCCCAGACTTCCCCGAGTTTCCTGTAGGAGATCACCATGGCCAAAGACCACCAGATGGATTTGGTCACCAAGAGAGGTCACCCTGGTGTTGGAGTTGTCAGTCATCACTGGTGCTGTCAGTTGACAGGTGAGGCAGCAGCCCAATTGCCCTGGCCGATCAAGTCAAAGTGTATGACATTGCGATCCACAGTGAGATTTTATGTCTCTTGAGGAGCGTACTTCAAAAAGGACATACAATGAGATCCGTGGGAGGATTTTCTCTATACTGCTGATAGAGTCCAACTCACAGAGACCCAACAGAGAGGACTGTCCCGTGGGCAGTGACGCAGATGACAGGGTAGGATCTGCCAGGTGACCACAGCAATGGGTTGCCTCTCCCGGCTGCTGCCCAAGGGCACAGAGCAGACCTCAGATCCCAGCCCGATTTGGAACGAGCTTGAAATTCCAGGATAGCAGGGAGAGGTCAACGAGAAGATTTACATGTTGTGTTGGAAGACATGGCAAGGGCATTGGCTGAGCAGGTGCAAGGGAGGAGGGAGGAGTGTACAGGCTGGATGAGAGCATTTGTCCCCGACCAGGGAATGCAGGGGCGGGGCATTCTGTGAGCCGAGGAGTGACATATGTAAGGGGAGGGGAGGGAGAAATAATTCTCTATCTTTATGTTCAGGGAGTTGGGAGGTGAGGAATTTTTAAAACCCACTCTCTTCCCAGACCTAGGGCCTGCAGGGCAGGGAGAAGGTTTGAAATGCCAGCCAGAACAGGTGAGCTTGGCTCAGAAAGGGAACCGGGCTCCGGCGCCAACGTGCCAGTGGGAGGCGGAGCGCGGCTGCAACCTCCCTCCATCTGTGAGTGCCGACCTCAGCCCGCCTCTCTCCGGCCAGCTGGGCCACCGTAGGAAGTGAGGCGGTGTTGTGGTTCTTACTGCAAACGGAAGCTGACCACATCAACAAATAAGAGTTTGGACACTCTTCAGAAAACAGAGATAGGGGTCCAGAGGAATCTGAGGACCTTCAAAAGAACCTTGAAACAAATTGTTATGTACCACTCAGGGTAGAAAGTTTACAGGACACAGAGAAGCCGACACATGATCATTTCCCTCAGGAACTCTCACCTTCAGAGGGTCAAATCCAGCAGAGATGGCACCCGTGCCCAGCCCCCCAACTCAGCCACTGCCATCTGTCCGTGGAGGCCTCCATGATGCTATGATGATGAATAGGTTTTGGTGCTTCCAGACTCAGACAGACTAGGAAGAAAAACGATTTCCTAAATTCAGCCACGGTCAACGCCGTGGATCTAATGACCCGGTCCGACACCCACCATGAAGATAGGTCTGGGATCAGGCAGCTTGTCCGGCCATCGTGTGTAGGGTCCTCGTGAGGCGGTGAGCCAGTAGACGTCTGCTGACAACAACAAAGCAACGATCCTCACCTAGAGGGGTCACCGTCCGTATTCATACCTGACCCTGGCCTGTTGCACACGTGCACACGCACACTGACATGTATCAGGGCTGTTAGGTGTCGGCGAGTTGGTTCCGACTCACAGGGCCCTGTGCACAATAGAACACATGGCCCCTGGTCCTGTTTCTCGCTCCAAGCAGAGAGAGCCTTGGCATGGCGGGGATTTAGAGTCCCGGTGATGGACTTGGGAGAATCAAATGATACAGAGGAGAATGCATTCAGGCTCTGAGATACTGGCTATGACTGAGACCTTCTCTCTTTGTCGGTACAGCACATAATAATAATAATAATAAAAACTTATTGCCATCAAGTCGATGCTGGCTCACAGTGACCCCCTGGGGTCACTGTTACTGGTTCTGGGAACAGAAAGCCCTTTCTTTCCCCAAAGGGGCATCTTTCTCCTGAGGAGTGATGTGGTTTTGAGCCGCTGATCATGATGATCACAGCCCAATGCACAGCCACTACCCCACCACGTCGCCCCAGGTGCAGCATATAGACAGATTATATAGACAGAGCGCCCACTGTCAGAGGTGACCATTTAGAGCAGTGGTTCCCCACCTGCGGATAGAGCCCCCTGGGTGCGGGGGTTGTCGAATGACCCTTTCACAGGGGTCGCCCGATTCATAACAGTAGCAAAATTACAGTGATGAGATGGCAACGAAAATAACGTTAGGGTTGGGGGCTCACCACAGCCTGAGGAACTGTGTGAAGGGTCGTGACTTGAGGAAGGGGGAGAATCCCTGCCCCAGAGAGAGCTCATGCTTCAGAGCGGTGAAGGCACGGGGAGTGGCCCCGTCTCGATGTGTGAATGGAGCGCCATTCTGATTTTGTTGAGTCACCTTCTGTCTAAGGAGCCCTGGGGTATAATGGTTACCACACTATGCTGCCAGCTACAGGGTCAGCAGTTCAAAACCATCAGCCAGGAGAAAGAGGAACCTTCTTACTCCCATAAAAGAGTTACTGTCTCAGAAGCCCTTTAGTGTACAGTGATTTTAACATTGGTAAAGTGGGACACCATTGCCCGGGGTGGGGGGGGGGGTGGGGGGAGGAGTAGAGAGGGTATATTCCCTTCCCATTCTCTTGCTGTTCCCTAGCTTGTCATGCATTCTTTCCAAAAATCGCGAATTTTTTAAAATGCCGTAGGATATGGGAAAAATTGTTCAAAATCAGGACTGTCCCGCCAAAAGCAGGACATTTGGTCGCTTTACTTTAGGGTCACTGTAAGTAAGAATGCACCTGACCGCAGGGCGTTTGACTTTGAGCATGATTCATCTTCCCTCATCCTAACCCAGCGACCCCAAGTTAGATTCTGAAGTTCTGCCTTTCTCTTCCAAAGCCCACTCTGGTTTAAAAATCAAAAAAATGCAGTGAACTCCTCAGATGCTTCCAGGCAAAAGATTGAGCTTCATCTGGGTCCCATTTGAGAAGAGCTGGCATATAAAAGTCTGACATAAATGGCGCAGATAAGATCGAGAGCTCACCTGGGGAGACTTAACAAGTGGTTCACATTCAAAGCACATGTCTCTAATGCTAATCAGATAACCAGAGTGTTTAGCTCTTACATCTGGCACAAAACTCTTGCTTTTATGTTTCCTATTTTCCCCCCCAGAAGGTAATAAAATTCACAATCGTATCTCATAATCAATATAGCATCTCTTCAGGCACTCCTACACATCGCAGCACCTCGGTCTCAGCCCGCTTCAGCTCGGGAAACCACATGCTATGACTTACCCTGCCTGGTTAAGAAGCCCAGTCCTGAGGTCTTACTCTTGGGCAACTGCAATGGCAGATCCGTTTCCCTCACGCACCAGGTTAGAGTGAGCGGGCCGCAGAAGAAGTCACCACCGGGGTGGTAGACACATCACAGTCCGTGCACTCCAACAGGGACCATCGGGCGATCTCCCTAGAAGCCAGAGCACCGACCCAGAACACAGGGGGAGGTTTGCCCTCAGAGAGTCAGGGGACTTCTCAGTGCCATTGTTGATAACTGGCAGAGAAGAATTTGCCCGTGCTTGGAAATAGGCGTATCGGACCGATTTGCCACGCTGTTGTGTCAAAGTGCTCTTGGCACGAATTTCACTTGGATGACCAACGAGAGAGGCGCAGCATGGGACTTAGACAGCGAAATAGGCAGAACTCATTGCGTTTTCCTGAACCGACTTGATATTGGCTCAAATGCGATTGCAAGTCACAATTACCTGTTGGAGGGCTCTTTGACAGACAATGCAACTGAGTCTTTTAGGGCTATCTCCGACTCATGTTAGGGAGTAAGGAGAGGAAAAGACCTATCAGATTCTGTGAGTTGGCTTCTATGACAGCCTTGAAAGTCATCCCCCTTTCAGCTGTAGCTGGGAGCTGTGGTGGTTAAGGGCGCTGCTGCTAACTGAAAGGTGAGTGGTTCAAACCCACTGGCTGCTCTGCAGAAGAAAGATGTAGCAGTCTGCCTCTGGGCCTACAGCTAGCCTTGAGAACCCGGCGGGGCAGTTCCGCTCTCTCCTGCAGTGTCCAGGTGACTTGGAACCGATTCAGTGGCAGTAGGTGTCGCCTTGCTTGGGTTGTAGCTCTACATAACGTGTGATAAAACCTTCCTTGACACAGTGATCACATGTTCACATCTGATGAGCCTGCTCACTTATTATGTGGCTCCAAGATACATGTGAGACTGCACATGTGCCTTCATTGTGCTCTCGGTTCAGGGGCCGATTACCCAGTGAGTGGGGCTCACTTGTACTGATTTACTGAGAGGGGGCAATGCATTCAGCGCTGGAGGGTCACAGGAGCCATAATCGGCACACGCCCAGTGAGTGTGGCGGCAGCTCTGGCTCACAGGCCTCCAGTGGGACCGTCCCATAGGATGTCTGAGGAGCAGCCAGGTCTTTCTCCCACGTGGCTGGCTGCTGGGGGATTTGAACTGCCTCTTGGCGAGCAGCTGGGTGCTGTCACCACAGCATCACTGATGTTCCTCGTGCCGTTTGGTAAAGGGGACTCAACTTGCTGACTGCCAGAGCTCTTAGACACACAAGCCAGGCTGCTCACACTTTGGTGCCAACCCATTGACATGCCTTCGCCACTGCCCTCGCAGGCAGCAGTTCATCCAAAGACTATAAAGAAATAAGGACCCCTCTGTCCCGATGACTCGCTGGCAGAGAACGGCCGACTGTATCGGACTTGACTTCGCGGCATCGTTTTCTTTACAGCCAGTGGAGTTCACTCCATTCATTCCGCTTCTTACCTTTTGTCCAGCTTAAAAAGGAAATGGGTTTATTGTTGATTCTATGTCCATAGGTATCTCTTGGGCTTGTAATCTCCCCTCCTACTTCTTGTTGGACAGTAATGGGTGAAAGGTTACTGAGGACTTCCTGGAAGTAGATCTGCATGCCTTTCTCTCCACCTCCCAGCCCACCGCCGCTGAGTTGTTGCCAATTCATTGTAAACCTGCATAGGGTTTTGGAGGTGGGGGGTGGGGGGAGGGTGGGGGGGTGTCCTCACAGGAGCAGACAGCCTCAGTTTGTTGAACTGAGGGTCTGGTGGTTCGTGGACTAATGCTTATCTGATCGAGCCACCAGCGACCCTTGTCACCCAGCAAAGTAATTTATCCCCAAAACTTATTTCCAAGAGCTAGAATATGAAATTCTTCCTCCCATAAATCCATATCGGATGTCTGACCAAATATTAATTTTCAAAATGTTCCTAGTATTGATTGCGCTACAAAGTATTTTCCCAAATGATTTATTAAATTGGAATTGCACAAAAGCTCACACTTCATCAATAGAAATCTTTGCCCAATTGGAGAAATATCAGCCTACTGTGTTTGTTTATTTCTTGTTCTTCTCCAACCACTCCATTTCTCTCCTTGGCCCTTGCTTCTTGGCACTTACTTTTGCTCCTAGCCTATGAACAACTCTTGTGGTCTCATCAATCAGGATTGTCCATATTTATGACATTGTGGGGCCTTAAAAATCTAGTTTGAAGGATTCTTTTTCTCCTCTTAGAATTGCCTTTATCTTTCTTAACTGTTATTGGCAAATCTTCTCCCTCCTCCCCTCCCCCAGGATTTTAACTACAAACTAGAGTACAAGTAAGCCTAAGATCAGAGAGAGAGAGAGAGAGAGAGAGAGAGAGAGAGAGAAACCAAGGGACAGACAGACAGCAGGAGAAAAACTGGGAGAAAGAGAAAAGTCTTGAAGGAGTCTGAAGTTTGCGTGTGAAGGCCTTCTCCTGATCCTGTCTTAGCAGTTCTGAGCCAGCATTTATTTGCAGGGGTGAATCTCTAACAAACACACAGTGAACGCCTCACTGGTTGAAATCCAGGAGCGTGGTTTCCACCCATGGGACACCTAGAGGGCAGAGGGTTTCCTAGGCATGGATCTTTGGAGCTACCTTCTTCAGAGCCAATGCTGAATTCAAGCCTCCAACCTTCAGTTAGCAGATCAGCATTTTAAACATTGTCCTGACTTATTCTGACCCGAGCTCTGGGCCGGGCACCAAGAATACACCACTAAACAGAAGAGACTTACCCTCTGCCCTCACAGAATTTGCAGTCATAGGTCATTTTCAATAAAGAAAAAGCAAAATTGTTGCTGTCACCGTTGGGTTGACTCCCAGCCACAGAGACCCCTTTTGTGCCAGAGTAGGATTCCCACTTGTGGTTTTTTTGGTAGGAGATTGCCAGGCCTTTCTTCTGAGGTGCCCCACATTCAGTGACACCGAGTTGATTGAGAATCACCAGCACGAGTGAACAGGGTCGAACTTCCCCTGTGGGTTTCCAAGACCCTATCAGTATCCCGGAGTTGAGAGGGTCCTCTTTCTCCCATGGAGAGATCAGTACTTTCCAACTACTGACTTTGTCACCACCAACCCAGCCTCTAACCACTATGTCACCAGGGCCCGTAAGTAAATTTAGACCTGCAATCCTTCAGATAGCATCTGAGAGCACTACCCTGTGTACTACTCCCCAGGGACTCACGGTGTATTCCACACAGTCTCCATCACCAAGACTTCGCTCTGCCCATGTCATGAGCAAATACAGGAACCAACACCTGCAAACAAATGCACTGACAATTCAGTAAAGCTTTAGTTACAAACAACTGAGTTGGATATGGCCCTTAGGCCATAGTTTGCTGACCCCTGGCCTAATGAAAAAGAGAAGCAAAACTAGGGAACTCTCTGTACCGCAATCATTGTTGTGTATGATCGCGGCCATGAAGGAAGCCGGAGTGCCTAGCTAGGCAGCGTCAGGGAAGACTTGTTCTCGAGAGGGCAGGCTGTTCTGTGCAAGTACTGCGTAGCTACGTCTTAAAGGAGGCAGAGGAATCTGCAACATGAAGCGGGGCAAGGAGGGGCTTTCAGGAGTGATCACGGCATGTTCAAATGCTCCAAATGGGAAAAGGGCCTGGTCCGTTTGAGGAGATAAAGGGCCCCTGGGTAGGCCAGTTCTGCTTCCTCCCAGCTGTACTCGTCCAGGCAGCGGGTTCCTGTGATTGTCAGTGGCCTTCAGGGACCCGTTGGTGGGCTCTTTCAGACCATGGACATTGACCTTCCTTCTGGCCACCTGGGGAAGGTGGGACTCCGTAGCACTGTTCTTTCTCCCTCCCACTTCGTAAGGCAGACTTGTGACCAACAGATGGCATACCGAAAGCTTGCTCGGAATGTGTCAAGCTAAGCAAAAACACATGGTCTGGATGTAGTCTCCTAAAATAGAACAAGGGAAAGGCGGGAAGTAGAGTAGCCTCCCATAAATCATCCTCTGTCCAGAGACCTCTTGGTCTCTGACAGACAGGCGGGGCCCGGGTTCCAATGTACGTGTGAGCGTGTGAGTGTGCATGTGCGCGTGGACCAGAGACAGTGTGTGTGGGGGGGGTGTATGTTGTTTGATTTCCAAGGCAGAAATGCCTTCTCTGGTTCTGGCTGGACAAGGTGGCTAACTTTCCGGTGTCTGGAAGCCACTTCTCCAATGTGGCCTGAAGGCCCCATAGGGTACTCAGTGCCAGGAGTGGGCAGAGAGTTTTGATGAGGGCAGAAGCCAAGAAGATGGACAGCCATGGAGTCTCAAGCTTGGGGTACATAAACACAGGCACACTGAAGTCAGTGGAGTGCAAGCCTCTCTGCCCACCCTTTTTCCATTTGACACACAGTGCCAGAGTGATAGAGGCGTCCCAATGCCACCTGCTTGTCACTTGTTACTCTTCAGCTGTACAGGGACTAGAAGAGAAATCTCGAGTTGAATGTTTCTCATCTAAATGACTTAGAAGGCATTCAGGTTTAGCCACAGGTGGATGGTTCTCTGGGTTCCTCCACTGGCTCGGCCATGCTGTATGGAACCAACACTAATGCACCCTACCACGATGAGACATGGCGTATCTGTGACTGATAGAAACTAATCAGGAGCGTGCTGTGTGCCTTGCTTTAGATCGGGGGTTCCCAAATTGTGAGTCGAGACCCCTTCCACAGAGGTCACCTGATTCATAACAGTAGCAAAATGACAGTGATGAAGTAACAACGGAAATTTTATAGTGGGTGGAGGGGGTGTCACCAGAACATGAGGAACTCTATTAAAGGGTAAAGGCATTAGGAAGGTTGAAAACCACTGCTTCGGGTAATCCAGGTGAAGCCAGCCCACTGCATGACATTCGCAGGATTGGTTCCACATGGCCCTATTGGAACAAGCTCAGGGTCTCTGCTGGAAATTCTGGGTCACCTAAAAACTGGTGTAGAACGTAGTTGTGAAGTCAAGAACCATGCCACTCTTCTGCCCCATGAGGAAAACCTGCTTTGTGATGGAATCAACATCTCAAAAGAAGGAATGGAGAAGCTGAAATTGGGAGAGGGGTTGTGGCATTATTGAGCTCTATAGCTAACTGGGGCATAGTGCTTTATGACCTCAATGTCAGCAGTTCTAAACCACCAGCCTCTCTGTGGGCCAAAATGAGGCTTCCTACTCCTATAAAATGTTATTGTCTCAGAAACTCACAGCTCTTTATTTTCACAAAGTTTATTTTCCTAAGGGAGAGGCCCAGTTTCTTAACTAATAGGCAGTATTTTATATATTTAGCAGGCTATTTTTCCATGTGTGCGCCAATCAGAGACAAATTGAGTCCCTGCTCTGTGGCCAGGCATTCACTCTGGATCAGAGGTGCCATCGTGACTTCCCCAGGCACAGCTTGTGTCTTCCTGGGGTTTGTCAACCATCGTGGGGCACGTCTGTGTGCACAGGCATGGGGAAAGTAGGCCACAGAATCCAGTAGGCTCTTTAGAGACACCGTCCCTGTTAGGGCACCTGTAGGCTGTGTGTTTACAATGAAAGCCTCCCGAATTGAATCCTGGGATTGATTGTCACCTTGGACCAGTTGTTTGACCTTCTCTTGCTTTCCCCCTCTTATCTATGAAGTGAGAAGCATGATGGCACCTGCCCCCGGGGGCGGGGGCGGGGGTGGGGGGACGTGGCTCAGGCTTAGGGCCTGGCTGAGAGAGAACAACCCCGATAAGGGAGCTGCTGCCATCAGTCGGGGGCTGCCCCACAGCCCCACCAGCAGACCTGTTTCCCGAGGTGGGTCAGGAAAACTCCCCCGTCATGAGCTGCGGGCTCCTTCCCATGTCTCTGGGAACACCAGCCCCACACCTGAGGGTCCATTCTAGAAGGACAGCCAGGGCGCAGGGCCTCCCGGGCTCTCGCTCATAATTTGAGACAAATGATACCGTGTTTGCTGTGAAGCCACGGGCAGTGTGGAATAGTGGCTCTTTATGTGTGTGTGGTGGTGTAAGAATTCTCTCACACAGGTGTGGCGGCACACTCCCATGAACACGGATGGAGCCTTTTCCCTGATGAGTTCCACCTGGCTTTGTGTACAGTCAGAACCAGGGGAGAGGTTTAGGATCCCTGGAGTATCGGCCCAGCCCTTTGTTTAGTCACGGGTAAACTGAGTTCCAGAGTAGGAAGTAAAGTGCACGTGGTCATAAACAAGTTAGTCTCTGAGCTGGCATTAAAACCCAGGTTTGCAAACCTCCAGACAAGCAAGCGTGGTGTGTACATGGCCTCCATAGTGTGGGTGTTGTGTGCTGTGGCATCAACTGAGACTCATTAAAGAGCCCCAAACCCGCTGTCTTCAGAGTGACCCTGGAAAGCAGCCTTGGTACTGCCCGGGGGAAGATCGAAGACTGGGACTTTTCTCCCACTGAGAAGCTTGTGGTTTTGAACTGCTGACCTTACCTATAGCAGCCCAACGCACAACCCTCTATGCCACCACGGCTCCTCTGATTCAGACTCACCTAGGACAGGGTAGACCTTCCCAACGGGGTCTCCCATGCTGCCTCTTCATGGGAGCAGATTTCCCGCTCTTTCCTCTGGGGTTGTCTAACTCGACCTTTCTGTCAGCAGGCAAATACTTAACCAGTGATCAAATTCTCACTTCCATCAAGTCAATTCTGGATCATAGCAAGCCTATAGGAAAGGACGAAATTGACTCTGTGCATTTCCGAAGCTGTAAAGATTACAGGAGCAGAAAAGCCTCATCTTTTCCCCTAGGAGCAGCAAAGTATGTTTGAACCACCAACCTTGTGACTAGTAGTTCTACACATCACCATAAGCCACCAGGCTCCTGATTTACTGATGAAAGGCAACCATTTCATTCTCAAATCTCAATCCTGATTGTTTGGTTATGCCTTGTTGCTGTCCTCTAGAAGGAAGGGTGATGAGGAGCCATTTGGCCTCATTACAAAGAGATCTATGATCCATTAGCAATGTCTGCCATGTATGGGGAGGGTGATGGCGAGTATAGCGTACAGACATCATTCTTGGTATAATGTTAACAGAAAGAGGTATCATTCCTGGTGGGATCTCATGCATAAACCCTGGATAGTAAGATGTTCTAAGGCAGCATGTCTCAACCTGTGGCCTTCGGGGTTCAAATGACCCTTTCACAGGGGTCTCCTAAGACCATCAGAAAACACATAAATATTTCACAATATATAATTATATATTGCTTTGTGATGAATCATTATGCTTTAATTATGATTAATTATGTTCAATTTATAGCAATGAAAATACATCCTGAATATCAGATGTCTACATTACAATTTATAGCAGTAGCAAGATTCAATTATGAAATAGCAACGTAGATAATGTTATGGCTGGGGGTCACCGCGACATGAGGACCTATATGAAAGTGTCGCACACGGCATGGGGAAGGTTGAGAACCCCTGCACTAAGGTGTTGGTAAGCTTGGAGCAGGGGAGAGCAGGTGTGTTCAGGAGTGTGAAGAGGAAATTATCAGGGCATCACTGCACCCTGTCCCCCAAACACATAACCAAATCGCCCCTCAGTCAAACATGTAAGCTCTCTCCTCCTCACCTCCTGTGTTAGTCTGGGTAAGCTAGAGAAACAAATTCATGGACACGCATATGGATATAAGGGAATGGTTTATATACAAGAAGAATGGAACATGGAGAAAGCATCCCAACCCAGTCCAAGCTAAGATCATAAGTCTGATATTAGCCCATAAGTCTGATACCAGTCTATAAAGTCTCCTTCCAAATTATGAAGCACATGGAATGACACCAGGACAATCATAGGCCAGTGACTGCAGAGTCTTGTGTATCCAACTAGGGTAGAAGCATCCCGGCACTGGCAGGGGTCTCTCTGTGACTTTTGCGACCCTAGAGGTCTGGTTCCATCAGGGCAAGCCCATGTGGCTTCTCCTCTGTCTCCTCCAGTCTCCAGGAATCAGGATTGATCAGCATGCTATCATCTCATCTTGTCAGTAGTTCATCTTCCAGGAACTCAGTCAAGTCTCTCTTTTTCGATTGGGAAATACCACGAGATTTCCCAGAATTCTCAGGAGGAAGCCATACCCACACAGAGGTCTTATTGGCTATCTTCAGATTGATGGGCTAGACTCCACCCCTAGACTTCCAATCATGAAATTGACACAGGAGTACATGACTGCCACACCCCCATTCTCTTTCCACCAGTAGAAACTTCCTCAATCTGTGTCACAGACTAGCCACAGGTCACTCATGAGAAAGCAGGAAACATGGGAGGTGGTGAAGAGCCCCAGCCTATGGAAGTTCATATCTACCTGCCAGTTGGCTTATATGGAGCATATTATTTGATATGATTCCTCAGATGCCTTTATCTGTAATTATACCTGCCTCAGGGAGGATTTTGTGAGGAGTAGGAGAGAGAGATAATAATGTACATGTAACTCTAAAGACTGTGTCATAAAATACCCAAAATAGCCGTTGGTGATGAGGGTCTTTTGAAAATACATAGCACCAAGTAGAACCACACCAAGCTGGGGACCATGAACCAGTGCATCATCCAGTTGGACACCTGGAATTCAGGCCCTACTCACCACCGCACGGCCTCCTGCCTCAGGAGTAAGAGTGTGGCTTATCAAGGCCACATGTGCTTCACTAGAATTTCTACTTCTCAGAATACCCCTTCCATAAAAGCACTATGTGGCTGGTCTAAAGGCAATTCCAACAAGCCCCTTCTCTGTTTGTGTGTGTGTGTTGTTGTTTGTTTGTCTGATTACAAAGGCAATGGCAGGAAGTAAAAATTAAATGATTTAGTGATTAGTCTGTTCAAACTATCTTGAATGAAAGCAGGAAGACCCCAACTGTCTTGAGTTAGCCAATGAGGCTACTTCTCTCACCCCGGGGTTGGAGTTGAAGAACTTGGCCTTTCTTCTAAGTTGCCTGTGGATGGGTGCAAACCCTCTCATCTCTTGGTGATGACTGAAACACATCTGCCCTTTACACAGTCAGGGCGTCTAGTCCAGGCTGACTCACAGCAAACCCTGGCCAGAGTAGGACTGAGCTCCCTTGGGAACCTGCCACACTAACGCATGTGTGACTGGGCAACATCTCGGGGTTCACCTTGACCTACCGACCCAGAATCTGCCTGTGCATAAGAGCCCCTGGAGTGGTATGCGTGTTCCTTAAAGTCAGAGACAGCCTGGTGCACAGTCACCTGCGCCCGAGGCTGTCCACAGCCACTTCGAGAGAAGGAGCATGAACGGAACTACCATGAAGCCAAGTGAGGCTTTGGGTCTTGAGGTTCTTTAGCACTCTTCCCCAAACCTAATTGCCTCAAAACCAGACGCCTCTATAATTCTTAGTGGGGTGACTGACTCTCAGAGCCTTCAGAGTGCAGATCAGAGGTCATGTGGTTTCTTCCCCAGCATGCTGGTCTTGCTAGTATAAGCCTATTGCAGTATCATAATAATGTGGCTTATTATTAGAGGTCTTAGTAGTGCATGCGTAAAAGTAGAGCCGTTTCCCCAAATTCTCATTACCTCCTATACCAAGAGCATCTTGCTGGGCTCTAATATCTCTCTCTGTCTCTCTCTCTTTCTCTCTCTCTCTCTCTCTCTCTCTCTCTCTCTCTCTCTCTGGCCCTAGTGGCTTTCTGTGCCTCTTTGGAAAATGGACTGCTTTCAGAGAAGAATTTGGGTCTAATAGCACCTAGGACTGTGGAGGGTATGCAGTGAGTGATCGGGAACCTCCACATTGCAGAGGTGCTGGGAAGGAATCTGGTTTCTCTCTAGGGGTGGCCCTTTCTGTTTTCAAGCCCCACTTGCCCCTCTGGAGACCGGAGGGGGTGTCTCCAGTGCCCACCCGGTGGGGCGTGCGGAGAGGGGTAGCAGAGCAGCAGCTCAGTGTCCCCTCGCTTAGGCATCCGCAAGGGGAAAACCGTGTGTGCTCATGGAGGAGTTCCAAAAGGGCCGTCCCATCACATGCCATGAAACGGAGTGTGGACGCTGACCGTTAGAGATCTCTGCTCCGAGAGCGACGTGCTGGGCGCTCCCCACCCACCGGCCCTCCTTGGAAAGGACACACTCAGAAAGCCCAGCGGGCAGCCCGCTCTTTCCTATCGCCTTGCCATGAGTCAGCGCCCACAGCAGACTCGACTTGTGTTTCTCTACCTCTCCCTCACCTCACCACCAAAATGAACAACAAAGCCAAACACAAAATGCACTGCTCAAAGCGGCCCTCTACAACAGGTTAGGCCGATGGGTCCAAACTGCGGATCTTGTGCTCGGTCACCCCACGGCCTTATCCACTGTGCCACCAGGCTCCTCACACGTGCCCTGCAAACCCGGGTTAATACCCTGCAGCCGTTCACCCCTCAGTCTTTCCCCTTTGGGGGCTCACGGAAGCCGGGCCCGTCGGTCTGAAAATGACAAGTTTCCCAGCACTGCCTCTTGGAGGTTCCCATTCACAGGCCCATGCAGTGAGTGGCTGTATGTGTGTGACTGCCAAACTGTCAGCAGGGGACGGGGAATCTGAGCATCCATGTGGAAAAAGCCCATGTCTCCCTAGCTCTGTCTATCCAGCACCTTGAAGGACAGCCTGGCCCAGGCCATGGAAGGGGAGTCTGTGCTCGCAGGACCTGGAGAGAGAAGATGAACCGGCTGGTTCCTGCTGGAGAGCAGGCGGGGGTGCTGTGTGGAAGCGGTGAGAAGCCGTATATGCCTTACCATCATTAGTATTCGAAACTTCCAGAGAGCAGCCACATGGAATTGCCCTTGGGCACCTCCAGGGAGCATTGCTGTCTAACCTGCAAAAATAGAAAAATAATTTTCTTTTCAAAAAACCTCCACGCTACCCAATTGATTTGCTAATGGGTTCTGGCAGCCTTTGTATTAGTCAGAGAAGCCATTCAGACCATCCCTGACAATGTCAAATGTGTAAATTGCTCTTGTTAAAACCTGCACGTCAACATTAAATAGGGAACACCTGGTGAGCTGGGCCTTGACCACTAGGTAGACCACACGTGCCATTAGATGGCCTGAGAAATGTGGCCAGGAAAAAAGCCTTCCTCCCCAAAGCTCAAGCCAGTCTGTGTTATTTTGTGGCTGACAGTAGACATTGGAGGGAGGGGGCGGGACTTTGACCTCAGGGACCAATCAGCCGTATTGATGTTTTTGAAAAGCAGGGTCACCATTAAAAGTGCAGAGTTTGGCTTTTTCCTGAGATGTCAGATAATCTGAATAGCCTGGCCCACCTTCTGTCATGCAACAAACAGCTGTTCTCCTTAACCAAGCCTGTGCCCTCTCCCGACGACCACACCATTGCTTTACCTCTAAGCATCTCCCCTGTCTGGTCCTAAGTACCGGTCTGTGCGCTCCAACATCCTTACTGCTGGGACCTTAGAATTTGGAGATACTCCTTGGCTTCCCATGACCTTGAGACAGTCACATGCAACCTGTAAGCCTGGGTTTTCTCATCGATAAAATGGGAATGATCACGTTCTCCTCATAGGGCAGTGCATAGATTAAGCGATGTCATAACTACCTTTGGGAGTACATTCTGCCAAAAATTGACCACCTTACTGTTGCCTTGCAGAACAAGAATTGTGAAAGCTTGAGACATTTTACTCTCCAAGAGATTCCTTCTCCTTTTGCTTCCCCAGTCAGTATTCCTAATTAAAAAGGATGATGATGATGATAACAACAATAAAAAATAACAACCGTCAATTGTCAAGTTGGTTCTGGCTCATGACAGAGTAAGAGAGTGCTGCATAGGGCTCACCTGTCTCGAGTAGATCCCCGGGCCTCTCTCTCTGGGTGGATTTGAACCTCGGACCTTCACCGTTTGCGGCTGAGCACTTACACATGCGTACCACCCTGGGACAGGATACGCATAGCCGTTCCTGGGAGCTTTTTGTGTGTCGTACAGACACGCAGGTGCAGTCATCTTTGGGTTTCTCACAGGCCGGCAGGGGCGGGGCGACTCCCAGCTCAGTGG
Organism: Nesogale talazaci; assembly: GCA_004026705.1. Taxonomy (NCBI): domain Eukaryota; kingdom Metazoa; phylum Chordata; class Mammalia; order Afrosoricida; family Tenrecidae; genus Nesogale; species Nesogale talazaci. The sequence goes on along the minus strand of PVJH01017663.1, from coordinate 905 downwards.
GGCGCAGTTAGGTCGCATGGCCAGCCCAGGCCCTGGGAGAAGCCAGCACGGAGCCCTCCACCGCCCTGACTGCCCCTTCCTTCTCCACGCTCCCCCGTTCAGAACGAGGCAATTTTCTGTGAATTGTTGGGCTCGGGAATGACACCTGTTTCCCCAGAGCAGAAATGACACCTTTGAAGTAACGTTTTCGCAGCTCCCAGCTCTGCGGGCAAAACCTATTTGGAGGCCCATTATGGCTGTATTCGAGAAGCCGTCAACTCAGATGCTTAAATATAGCATTTCCTCGGGTCTCAGCCACATGGCAGCAAGGAAAACATTTTGAAGGGCAAATAAATATTTATGTATGAGGGCTCTTCTGTGCACAGTAAATGTTTGATTCTGTTGCCCCAATTCCCTGGGCTGGGAGGAAATGATGGAGCCCAAAGAGCTTGTGGGCGTGCCTGTGCACTCGCTGCCTGTATCCATTCAGTGAGGATGTGGAGAGTTTCTGCAAGGAGCCAGGCCCTGGGCCCCCCTGGATGATGCAGGGTCCTCGAGGCGCTCTAGGGACACCTGTTTACTGCTTCCCAGTAACCATTGCCTTCCACAGCCTCAGCCCCTGCAGAGCATCCCCCTGGGCTTCAGTGTACCCATGAAAGCCCACGCAGACTGGCTCCAATGCCCTGTGGTGTGTGGGCGCAGACCAAGGAGCTCCAGAGAAGAGTCCCTCTTCCTTTGCTCCCCTTCCCCAGAAAACCTTTGGCTCCATGAGGAGCGGCTGGGATGTGGCCCAGAGCCTTCTGGTGCACTGCTGCCCACTTGGTGCGCCATGTCCTTGCGCCCGCAGGACCAAAGGGTGGGGCCACGATAGATGCTCCTCCCCACTCCCTCCCCCCCCCTTTACAATCCTTCCCTTTTCATCTATT
>PVJH01017662.1:8806-47356 GCA_004026705.1 Nesogale talazaci | reverse complement strand
CTTCGGCGTCATCCTCGGCTGGCAATCAAAGCCCGAGGGTCTCGAGGCACGGAGCCCCCTGGAGACGCGACGGGCCTCGGTGCGCCCGAGCTGGGCCGGCCGCGAGCAACGTCGCCTTAGAGGAGGGAGGGGCGGCGGCTCGGCGACGCGGGCTCTGCGGGGGGCGGGGGGGGGTCTGTCCGCGCGCACCGGTCACCTGCAGACCCGGCCCGTGGAGGCGCTTCTACCCGGCCGCCCTCCCCGTCTCCTCTCGGAGGGCACCCGCGGGCCGTCACCAGAGCCCTTCGACTCCGGCGACCGTCGCCGCTTCCCTATTTCCTGAAAAACCTAAGGCAGGCCAGCTGGGCAGCCCACGCACTTCCGCTGGCGGACCCGCCCCAAACACCCAAGCGCCTCCGCGCCTGAGCCCTGCGGCCGGAGATTGCCGATTCACTCCGATTTCTGCTGGGGCCGGAGACGAAGGCGTCCGAACAGAGTCGGTTCCAAGCCCCGCTGAGACGGAGATAGCCGAACTCGGCAAGCCGCGTGAGGGAGGGGCGGCGGCGGGGCGGGAGCGAGAGAACCGATTGGTGCCGAAGTGGAGGCGGAAACAGCCGAGCAGTTCCGGAGGAACCCGGGGAGTTCTGAGTGGTAATCGAGGGGTTCACTATGGCAGTGGGCGGGGTCAGCCGGGTACGTTCAAAGGGCGTTGGCGGAAATTACCGAAGATGCCCGAAGCCGTCGGGACGGGACCCGAGTACCTCACGCAAGATGGCGGAGCTGGAGGAGGTGACTCTGGACGGGAAGCCTCTTCAGGCGCTGCGGGTGACCGACCTGAAGGCCGCCCTGGAGCAGCGAGGCCTAGCCAAGAGCGGGCAGAAGAGTGCCCTGGTTAAGCGGCTCAAAGGGGTGAGGAGACGGCGTGGCCGGGGTGTCGGCGGGGAGCGGACCCGGTAGAGACGAGTCTCCGCCGCGGCGCAGGCGCAGTGTCCGGGCTCGGCGCGAGCTCGCTCAGGCCGCCAGAGCGAGCCTGGAGGTCCGCGCGCGCGGTGGTTGGCGAGGCTCGCGCTGGAAGGGAGACCGCGCCGGTTCCCGCCTTTAACGGCAGCGGCGCGAGCCCAACAGGGGAGGGTGCGCGCGCCTCTCCCGGAGTGTCTTGCCGCTCCGTCCCCCACCCCCTCCTTGTTTGTGTCTGTGGTCCCGGCGCATGCGCTGCAGAAGGAGTTAAATCCCACGACTACCGCCGGCGTCGTCGGCCTGAGGGGGCCGAGCGGGGCTGGGTCGGAGTTAGGGGCTCGAGTTGCGCGGCGGGCGGGCGGGCGGGCGTCGCGATCCGGAAGACTAGGACGGGGCTCGAGTAAAATGTCTGACGCTTGATTAGGCTCGGGGGTGAGCGGCAGGGAGAGCTCCGTGGGGGGGGGGGGGACACTTTTTTTCTTTTCCCCCCAAGAGTGGCGGAGACGTGTTGTCGAGGGGCCGCCGCGGCCCTTGGCGTGGCCCGGAGCGGGGCGAGGGGAGGCCGCCTGACATATGTCGGGGCTTGGGGCTCGGCCGGGGCCGAGGAGGGCGGGGTGGACCGAGGGCTGCGGACAGGTCGCTGGGCCACGGGGAGGGCCGGGGAGACGTGGCAGGTAGGACGTGTTCGGACCCGGGGCCCCCGGGCTTGAGCTGGCGGGCCAGACCGTTGCCGGTACCGGGGCCGACGGTTGTTTGGTTTGGTTTCCTTTGCGGGGGGCGGGGCGGGGGTTGGGTCCCGCCGCGGTTGACCGCGTCGGGGATCCGGGGGTCGGCACCCGCTGGGGACGGACGCGTGGGTCGAGCTGATCGATAGCGGTGCCAGTCCGTGCCGGGGACCGCGGACAGGTGCCCTGCGAGCCGCGCCGGGTCTCGCGGGGTCACCGGGTGCAGCCCCAGGCACCTGGGCGGGGTGGGTGCCCCGCGCGGGGCGGGGGGCGGGGGGCTGTGGCTTCGGGATTGGAAGTGGTTTTACCTCCCGGGCCAGACTCAGGACCCAAGAGACCAGGGAGGCTTAAGACGGGTTCTGCCTCCTGATTTTTTGTGCTTTTCGGATTCTCTGCGCCTGCATTTTACGTCTGTCCATGGGGGAGCGGTAACCATGGCGACCATTAAGGGTCTTCTGAAGATGGAGGAGAACAACGTTAGTAAAGGGCTATGGGGGGTGGGGGAGTGGGGAGGGGGGAGAGGACAGTTTCAAGGCGCGTGTGGTCCGTCGTTGCACTTGGTGCGAGGTTGGGGGAGAAGCTGGGTGGTGGTGGCGTCCTGTCATCCCATTTCCCCCCACCCCAGTTCAAACATCCCCCACCTCCCACCCGGTTCCTGACGTTTGCCTTTCTCTATACCAGGCTCTCATGCTAGAAAACTTACAGAAACATTCGACACCCCATGCTGCGTTCCAGCCAAATTCCCAGGTAAGGAAGGTTTGGCAGATGAGGCCCGCTCTTTGGATGTGAGACACGTAGAAAGGCTCGGCGTTGTGTGGGTGATGTTTCATTCCTTACTAATAGTTCCCTGAGTTCCCTTGCCCCGGAGTGTGCCCATACCAGAACAGATGCCTTTCATTCAAGCCTGCTTGTACAAAAAGTACAGAGTGAGAGGCTCCGGCGATTAATTTTTTGCGGCTTTGAAATGACAAGTGCACGAAGGTGTGTCTCTAGGTGATGAAATACCGTACTGAAGTCATTTCTTTGCCAGCGACGTGGGAAGAGTAGATGATGTCACTGGATGTAGACATGAGGTATATATATATGCTCAGGAGGGCAGTGTGGGATAATACTTGCTGATCCAAAAGGATTCTTTGCTGACAGATTTTCTAAGAATTCACCCCTACTAGTGTTAGCTTTGTAATTACTCTTGTATAAACCACTAGTCAGCTCTGAAACTTAATGGAAGAAACCTTAGCTTTGGAGGCATTGATTTCCTCGATTTCCTTATCTGTAATATGAGAAAGGGTTGTAGCCATAATTTTATGACCGCTCTTCTGGGTTTTATGGAGCTTTTTGGAGGACTTTTTCTGGTTCCAAGGGGCTAGGGTCCATAGTCTCCTCTCAAAGCAGATGAGATCTGCTCTTAATTGCTTAAAATGTTAGCTTTCTGAGTGAGGTTTCTTTCAAAGACATCAGTTCACTGTTAAAAAAAAGTAGATGATCTCTTAAGGTTCCTACAACTTTTAAAATCACCTCATTCGTAGTGTGTCACCTCCTTAAAAGAAGTGCAAGTCTTTGTTAGTGCGGTGATGTAAAGCTTCGGGACTGGGTGAGTCCCAGGATACTGTGGAAAAACAAGAGAGGCCTCCCTAGTCCCTTGATAGAGCAGTAAGTATTATAATCTAGCTAGTTAACAGAGGCTTAGCTAAGTACAGTAATAAGCATGAGGTGCTGCATTGATCAGTGTGCTGTTGTATTTCTTTTGCCTGCAATTTAGTTTTTTAAATTGTATATTTTTGAACATCTGAGGATCTTTGAAGTAGGCGCATATATAGACACTTTAGTGCATATGCCAACACTTCATGGATGTCCATTGAGAGCCAAAATGCTCATCTCCATCTCAGATAAAAGCACACATTCACTGTGCTTAGAAAAAAATAATAACCAATGACATAAAAAGCATTTTACTCAGTTTTTTCCATTTTTGTCATTCTAATAGAAGTTGCCAAGCAAGGAAGGTTCTTGGTTAGAAAGAGACAAGAAAGTTAAGGGCAGAAGAATGGGGAAAAAGTCAGAAAATTGGGGGGGGGGGGGAAATAAGCCACTGGACTTTATTCATTAAATATCATTACCAAGGATGCCCTCTCCCTCAAGAGAAATTAAAAGTCCTGCCAAATGATGAACTGATACCACTATTTCGTACTTTTAAATTCTGTACCTGAATTTTGGGGATTCCAACTCAGTTCATTAGTAACCAAATATTCCCCTAGATAGGAAACTGATCTTTTGAGGGGGTACTATTTTTCCCCCGTCAATTTTTTTTTTTTTGGGGGGGGGGTCATCACTGCCCTCAGGTGGTGGGAGTAGGAGGCACAGCCTTTGCTCCTTGGAACTGGAATTGAACCTCCATCCCAATGGGCCGCAGTCCCGTGCACAACCACTACGCCACGGGGGCTCAGCCCACCCCCGTCAATTTTTTATCATATTCAGTGAAAAATTTATATTGTCTTTTAAAAGGCTTAATTTCAGACTTTAAATTTATATTGTCTTTTAAAAGGCTTTAAAACTTTTTTGAATCATAGGACTACTTACAAGGCGACTATAGTCTGTGGGAAAATGGAATTAAAAGGTAATAGAATTCGTTATCTTTTAATTCTGTTTCCCATGGACAAACTGAAGTCCCCTCATATTTTGGTCCTGTGTAGAGGAGTAGCATAGGTTGGGTTCAGATATAAGGAGCAGATGTTTGCTCAATAGAATTTTCTATCCTGCATTTTCCTGGTTTTCTTAAATTATTATTTTATTTTATTTTATTTTTGCTATTTCCTTCACACAGATTGGTGAGGAAATGAGCCAGAACAGTTTCATAAAGCAGTATCTGGAAAAGCAGCAGGAGCTGCTTAGGCAGCGTTTGGAACGTGAAGCTCGGGAAGCTGCAGAACTTGAAGGTAAACTCACACTGTCAGTTCTTACCAGGAGTCGGTCATTCTTCCCCGTGTCTCCAGGTAGATGTGCTTGTCTTACAGGGCAGTCTCAGGAATAAATCAGGCCGGGACTGCACCTTGCTCGCTTTGATAGTTAATGCACCCAAGTGAGCTACTGTTTACCTTTTGTCAGGAAAGAGGACACTTACGGTAATTTTACTGTCTTGTTAGAAGAGGATCCCTGCCAATAGGAAGAGTTTAAAGTAAGCTCTATCTTGCTGAGGTAGAGCTTAATCTCAGGGAGTTTTTTCCTGTGCACAGTCCTCTTTTTGGTGTGTGTGTGTGTGTGTGTGTGTGTGTGTGTGTATATCTATATATCTATCTCCCTGTCTGTGACTTTGCCTTGACTTCCTTCACTCCTCTGCGCAGTCCCACATGCTGAGCCCTTCACTCGCTCCCTGCCCCCGTCCCAATCTCTACTTTGCAGAAGCTTCAGCTGAGTCGGAGGACGAGATGACCCATCCTGAGGGAGTGACTTCCCTGCTGCCTCCTGACTTTCAGAGCAGCCTGGAGAGACCAGAGCTGGAGCTCAGCAGACTGTCGCCCCGTACGTATCTCCCTCCCCACTGCGCTTTGGGTCAATCCTGCGTAGTTGGTGGGGGGAGGTAGTTAGGCCCCCTTTTGTGCTCAACCTCAATGAAAGTCAGAGAGACTATGATGGATGTTGATGTTTGTCACCTGTAGGCCACTGAAATTTTGTCCTTTTTGAAGTGTGCCTTCACCTATCTGTTGCATCACTTCTCGGCATGTTTAAGAGGCAGTGTGACTTGTTTCCCCTCACGTCTCTACTTCTTTAGGTTTCTCTGACTTGGAATTGGAAAACAGTCACAACAGCTCACACTCACCTCTTCACCTGTTACATGATGTCACCCATCCAGTCACCCCCCTCAAAAATAGACCTCCACTGCTTCTACGAGTTCATTTAATAAATTCTGCTGAATACCTGTTAGATACTTGTGAGTCACCAGGAATCTGAGAGAAAGGATAAGTTCTGCCCTAATAAAACTTGGTGTAGTGAAGGGCTGAACATCAAAGAAATGAGTAATTAATTAGGCACAACCGTGCTGTGTGCTGTGGGAGGCAGTGTAGAGTATTAGGGGACTCTATTACAGGAGCCGGGGGGTGGAGTGGCGCCTCATCCAGCTATGAGCCACAAGGTCGGCAGTTTGAAACCAGCACCCTAAGGAAGAGTGACAAGGCCTGCCTAACTCATTTTAAAGAGTTGTAGTCTCGGAAACTTCACAGGGACAGTTCTGCCACGTCCTTAAAGACTCGCTGTAAGTCAGCATTGACTCGATGGCAGTGAATTTTTTCTTTAATGCATCTGGGGTGAAGTTGGCACCTATTTAAGACGGCATTCTTTCAGGAGAAATGTGCCTAAGACATGGGTGGCAGGCAAATATTTTAAGCCAATGGGTGAGTTCAGGAGGACAAGCAGCGTGAGAGGACTGCCTTGTTTTTCTAAGTTTTAAAATTTTTCTACCTTTTGACAGGGTGCAGTCTTAACCGCTCTTCTACCACAGGTTTTAGTGGGAAATATTTACGTTTTCCTTCTTGGGCATGTTTCTGCCTTACACCTTTGGTGTTCTGACTTCTGCAGTCATGCTGTATGTTAGTGGTAGTGGAGGGATCACTCTGTACCATATAGCTTTAGACTGTGTGAGAATTGTTAGCTCTTTGGATTGACATAGAATCTCTCTGCAGAAATCGATTACTAGGAGATACTGCTTAATCGTGGGAAAGAAATCCCATGAAAAGCTAAGAAAATGAAAGCCCTTTGAAGCAAATTTTAGTGTCCTAGGTTGCTCAAAGCATATTTTTCTTTCCCTTAGTCTTAGAGGAAAAATTTTGGAAATCTTTTAACAAATAAATACTGGCAAAACTTCTGGAATGACCGAATTCTTTTAGAAACCTCTTTCCTCCTCCAGCAGCTTCTGGCTCACTAAATGAAAGTGGGAGAGTGCTGGCAACCTGCTTCCCTACAGATTACAGCCGAGAATCTGCAATTTGACTCAGCTGCTTGGAACACGCAGAGCTGAGACATGGCTCCCAAATGAGAAAGAGGCCTGAGCTGTCCAGAGAAGGACGTCGGTCTGTGTAGCTTTCTCCGCTTCTTCACTGGCCTGTGTAAATCAATGGTCTGGTCTTCGTGTGGGGTGAGCGGGAGATGACGCCGAGAAAGCCGTGTAGAATCCAGTTCTCTATACACACGTGGTATCCCTATATGTCAGAATTGACATGATGGCAGAGATTCATTTAATAGTAGGAGACTTGGGTTTTGATTTCTTTTCAAATGTAAGAATAGTAGATTCTCAGTCAAGGTCCTTGCTCTTAAATACACCCCATCCCCATCTGTAAAGCCAAAAGGAAACAGAAAGCTCTTTATAAATGGTTAGGTATTTCTGCTTTAGGAAAGAACGTCGAGAAAATAACTATTGAATTCCTGTTGTGTGTGCATCTCTTTGATACAGTGTATGGGAAGCTAACCCTGTTAATCTTGTGAAGGCTATTAGAAAGCAAGAAGTTACTTAAACAAAAAAATACTAATACAATATAAGTTAGTTTTTAAAACCGTAGCACTTTCAAGGCTGTACTCTTTCTGGAAGCTGACTGCCACACCTTTCTCAGTGGAGCAGCTGGTGTCTTCCAACAAGTGACTGGATAGCAGCTGAGTGCTTCACTGCTGCACCACTGTGGCTCCTGTTCAGAGTGCGATTGAGTGACCCACACGTGCCTTGGGAATTCAAGAGTGGGAAAGCTTTGAAGACTCGTGATTAGAACCTCATGAAAGGGATTTGAGCTTAGCTTTAGAAATGGGTAGACGTTTCATTACCAGAGAGGTTAGAGGAAGGAAGAAAACTATATACTATATACATAGTATAAACTATGTATAAACTATATCCATATACTATATACATAGGCGTGAACATGCTACTTGGAGGTACAGGGAGGCTTCAAAAACATTCTTGGGAAAATCCAGTTAAAAGCCAATGGAATTTTCTCACCTTTTGAAGTTCCTGCCTACAAACTAGCAGGAATAAAGTATGCTTGCAGAGGATTTTGAATGTCAAGTCAACGAGCGTGAGTTTTTGTTTTGTTTTCGTGAGGTTTGTTTTTTTTTTCATTCTGTTGGTAACAGAGGAACTTTGAAGAGTCTCGGTAAGTTCCCAGCTCTAAATGTTATCATAAATGAAAAGATGAATAAGACTTCAAGAGCTAGTAAACTTTGAGAGCGAGGGAAGGGGCAGCCTCTTTAGTGCTTTGCCTCTCCTGGGACAAGCATCCAAAGGCTGGAGAAGCACAATGCCCTAGGATAAAGATTGCACGTCGTCAGTTTGGGATCACATCTAACAACCGCCTACATGCTTCTTAGTGTTCTCTGTACCGTCCATTTTGGCTGGAATATGAGTCTCGATGTAGCTGTTACATTGAGTCCCAGTCCTAAGTAGAGGTACACTGGAGTGTTCTCGTAGAGCTCAGTCAGGTGAGTAAAATGCATCCTATCGAACCAAAAATAAACTGTCTCAGTAGTAGAATGCCCTTGATATGGTATATTTTGCTGGTTTTCAGGGGCATCTGAGTTTGTTTGCTTTTCAGTAGAAATTTTGGGACCCTACTCATAAATCTCAGGTGTAAGTCGAAGGAATCTTGTCTTCGTTAATGCTCTCTCCTGTGTCTGTTGATCAGCCCAACTTGTGAGTGATTAACTGAATTTTCAGAATCATTTCTAATTTCCCCTTTGGCTTCTATTCCAGCAACCTCCTATTTACGTATTCTTGACAAAACTTGAGAGAGTTAGGAAGAATTGGTTCATACTCATAAAATTCTCCCTACCTCTCCACCACCATTATAAGGCCTTTTCCAAGGATTTGGGATTTAGGGACCATCCCCATAGTTCAAAGGTACTGCTTAGCAGTCCAAAATCACCATCTGCCCCAAGGGAGAAAGATAGGCTTTCAACTCCATAAAGAGTTAATGTCTGCTCCTGGCTGGTGGTTCTGATCCCCCTTGTACAACTCTGTGCATGAGAAGATGGTAGAGCAGGCCCCCAAGACCAGTCCACTCGGTGTGTGTGCCCGTGTAACATTTATTTTGTAGAAGCGGTTTTCAGAAAAAACATGTAACCTATCAAACCTTTTAGATAGTGGAGAATAGAGAGGGCAGCCACACCCACAGGGCAATAGGAAACTCCTCGTTGTCGAGAGCAAAGCTGCGTGAAGAAGCGTGGTGTCCCCTGAATCACTCTGCCTGGCGCGCATATTACCGCAGAAGACGTGGCCCCATGGGATGACACACCACGTGTGGACGAAAACAATCTGAGCGAGCTGACCCGCACAGGGACCAAGTTAAAACTACAGAGCTAACACGGACCTGCTTGGAAGCTCAGATCCCCCAACAAGTCCACTTCGAGGACGCCTGCTTTGGGGATGACTGAGACTGGACCCGCAGTGGCGGAGCTTGGAGAGGGCGAGCCAGAGTCGCACCCGGTCACTGCTGCAAAGACTGATGTGAGAGCACCTGCAGGCCGCGGAAACGTGCAAGTGTGGGAACGTTAGCTCCACGCCTCAGAGTCGCAGCTACCTCTTCAGTTGACCTACCGGGTCCGAGCTGAAAAATAATTGTAGTTGGAAATCGGTTGTGACCGGCAGAAGAAAAAGTAAAAATAATTTGATTCAGACCCCAACAGAGTCTGGACAGAGGCAGCAATCCTCAGGATCGGCTCTATCCTGCACCGGGTCCCTCTGAGTCAGAATTGACTCCCTGGTATCGAGTTGGCTGGTTTTTATAGTTCCTAGTTGTCTAGATCCTCTTGTGGATTAGTCTACAGAAATACCTACTACCTTCAGTCAAGTCTTTTTCCCCAAAAAACTCAATCTAGGAAAATAAGAGGGAAATGCAAAAGTATTAAAAAGGAATCCATCATCAGAACACTGATTCTTTAACATAGGAATGGCCATTGGAGATCTTTGCTTACAGGGCATGTAGCCCTCATCCGCTTTTGTTTTTTATTTTTTTTCTTGTCAACTCTCGATTCTGATATTCTGCCTCCATGCTCATTAAAAGAACTGAATCTTAGAGTTAAGTTTGGCATCATTACCGAGTCTCGGTTCTGACAATTTTGTTTCTTATTCTTACCCAAAGACAGCCAGTGCTGACTCACAGTGACCTTGTGACATCAAGCTGCCCCTTACTTGCGTGGGACCTATAAGCCTTGCTTAGATTCCGGGGGGGGTTTAAGCTGAAGAAACTACTTTGTATATGACTTGTAAGGATTCCTCATTTTCACACACTCTTGCTGTCATACCGTTTCCTTCTCCCTTTGGGAGATTTCTAACTCTGGGGCCTTGGCAATTTTTAACCTTCCTCCTGAGTGGTTTTTCAACTCTTAAAATGTGTTTTTGTTTTTTTTTAGCCCATTCATTCTCAGTGTAGCGTCCATCCTTGACGAAGCTCCGTTCCTTCACATTAATGTCTGGCTGACATGTCAGCTCTCCTAGGAGCTTGTCTATCTCACAGCAGCTTCTGCGAGGGAGCCTGAGTGGCAGAGTGGTTACATAGTGGATCGCTAACCACAAGGTCAGCAATTCGAAACCACCCACTACACAGAAGAAAGACCAGGCTTTGTACTCCCATGAAGAATTAAATGCATGGAAACTCGAGAGGCACTTCTGTCTACCCTGTACCCATAAGGTCACTGAGTTGGAATCTACACAATGCCCATGGGTCGAGTGAGAAAGGACCGTGTCTTTACGCCATGTACCAAGTACTTATTTCATGTCTGAGGGTCTCCTCCACTTTTTTCTTAAACAATCATAACCCAGACTCTGTCCATCCCCCCAGATTTCTTTTTTTGTTTTCCCCCCCGCATCACTGCCCTGGTGGGAGTAGGAGGCCCAGCCTTGCTCCTGGAGAGCTGCTGCTGGATTTGAACCACCAACCTAGTGGGCCACAGTCCTGCACACAACCACTAGGCCTCTGGGGCTCAAGCCTCCCCCAGATTTTTTGGTGACGTTTTATTCAAGTGTTCTAGGAGAGTCATTGTGTACAATCCTATCACTTTAGTTGTACAGTGTGAAAACCACTTTCAGATAGGGGACATAATAGATAAACATGAGGGGTGTTATTGTTTTTCCTTTTTTTTGTGGGGGGGGGGAGCATCACTGCTTTCCGGTGGTGGGAGTAGGAGGCCCAGCCCCACTGCTGGAATTGAACCTCCGTCCCAGAGGGCCGCAGTCCCGCGCACAACCACCACGCCACTGGGGCTCAGCTCTTGTTTTTCTTTTTTTTTTTGGCATAGCATTCCACAGTTCAATCACATCAAACAATGTTGTACGATGATTACCAATTTCAAAACTTTTTCTTTTTGAGCTCCTTGATATCTACTCCCCTGTATCCCTTCATTCCTTCACTATATATAACCCCCAGGAGCCCTTATTTGTTTATTTTTGCCACATCTTACACATCCAATAGTCTGTATAACTTGAGTATAAGCCGACCTGGATATGAGCCAAGGCACCTAGTTTTACCACAAAAACTGTATAAAAACCCAATAAAATGATTTATTAAAAAGGGGGAGGAGGAAAGAAGAGCTTATATCAAGGGCTCAAGTACAAAAATACTTGAAGATGGCAACATGTGTACAAATAAGCTTGATACAAATGATGTATGGAATGTTACAAGAGCTGTAAGAGCCCCCAATAAAATCATTGGGGGGGAAAAAACTGCATAAAAATGTGCTGGGACAGTGATGCCCACCAAAAAAAATGTGCTGGGAAACTCCGCTTATAGATAAGTACATATGGTATTCCTTCAGCTATGATTCCATTCAATCCCATCAAGTGGGGCTTTGCAGTCATCTGTTACCAGCTCTATTATTCCTGTTACTGTTTCTGAAGGGTTATCTATCTTGCTTTCATGTATCAAACAATTTTAATTATATAGATGAACTTAGGCAAATCTGATTTGATTAATGAGGTCAAAATAAAAACCATACTAGTAAAGGGAGGAGATAGTAAAGAACTAGATTACAACTCTTATCACAATCCACCCATCGATCCATCATGTCAAGCATATTTGTACATTTGTTACCATCATCAGTCTCAAAATATTTCTCTCTACTTGAGCCCTTGGTATCAGCTCCTCATATTTTCCCTGATTCATCATCCTTTCCATGTGGCCTTCTGAGAAGGACTGTCCAGTTAGCCTACATCCACGCCCCTTCACACTGATTTGGCTGCTTGGTTTTGAACTTCTGATACCTTTTCCCATTGACATCTCATGCTCACACAGGCTAGTGGGTTTTATGTCCCTGCTAGATGACTGCTTTTCTGACTACGAGACTTTAAGACCCCAGATGCTTCTTATCTTTTGATAGTCAGGCACCATCAGCTTTCTTCTCCACATTTGCTTATGCACCCATTTTGAATAAAGACGCTCTTTGCTTATGCACACTAATTTTAAAATCTTCACTCTAAAGCTCTTAATATGTGTGTATCTAGCCAACCTTCGGCATAGCTTTCTCCTTTCTTTTTTAAAGGTAAATTCAGCAGCTTCCCCTCATATTTACAAAGGAACTTAAACTCTGTAGAAAATATCTTTCTGTTTAGCTGCTTTTGTAACTTAACCTATTCCAGGTCATCGAATTGTGAAATGATTGTTGATTATTATACCCACCGCACTGAATCCCTGACAGCTTATTTTTCAAGTGTTTGCAAAAGAGTCTGACCTGTCACCATACTTTTGAACCCCACTGCCACATACACACAGACCTGTAATGAGGTATTTCCGTGCACATGTGTGAAATGTGCAAATTCAGAGATTTGTCAGAGAAGTGATCATAGAGTTGGATAAAATACTTGTAGTTTGCTAGTTCTTTTGATTATTATAAAAGAGCTCACCACCTGCTTCATTTGAGCAGTTTAAAGTACTGTTAGTGGAGAACCTGGCTTTCTGGATCAGTTAAACCGCTTGTCATACATTACAGTGGCCCCATCTCGTGGCGGGCAACATGGTTGCTTCTAAGTTGTCTTCTGACCTTGTTCATGTCCCTGTTTGCATTACTACATGCAATAATATGTTAGTGCCAGCAGAGAATTTAGACATTTCCTAATCACAGTTCCCCCCCCACCTCAGTAAGAACATTGAGATCCTAATTAGTGAAATGATTGACTTATACTTGTCTTCCTTCATGAAATGTGAGTGAAAACTTTTTTCCAGTTTCACATGGATTCATTTTTCAGGATGACCTAGGTTGTTAGTTTTCAAGTTTAATAGTACTCCCCTTGGGGAGTAGAGATATTCACCTTGAACTCTAATTTCATAAATAAAATGTAAATTAGAGGGCCGAGCTCTGGAGTCTCATCTAATTGGCTTAATGCAATTTCTAAAAGTGTTAAGGTCCCACCATTGATCGGATTACTTAGCTCATGAATTACAGCTTCTCAGATGATTGGTATTTTAATCGTAATATTTTGGTTACACCTAGCAAGCAATAAGCAATCCCTCCAAAATGAGGTGACAGAATTTAGTGAAATCTTGAGCCTTATTCAGAAGAACAACACTATATAGAAGTCAGTGCACACTTCGTATGTGTACATCTTTGCTAAATAATTTTAAGCCATCCAGAATTACTTTACGTTTATTATATGTATTGTATACATACAGGGTATGTGAATTGGCTTTATGATAGCAACACATTCTAAACACGTGCAGCAGGAATCAGTAAGACTCCAATCATAGGACTTTGTATAGGTTTTTGTATAGGTTTCAGCAGAGAAATCAAAGATGTTGATCTAGATACCTATTGACTAGTTCCTATGCCGTGCTGAGTGTCAGTTGGGGAAGCAGCTGGGAACGAGTGTGTATATGACCCTGACCTTCCTTCTTTCATTTGACAGGCAAGAGCTCCTCCATGTCTGAAGAGAAAGGGGAATCTGACGACGAGAGACCGAGGAAAGGAGAAAGGCGATCATCTAGAGTCAGACAGGTAACTCAGATACCTGGTGGGGGGAAAGGTGGCATGGGGGCGGCCATGGCTGACCGCCTCTGGCTTCCTTTTTGCCACATGCCTCCTCCTCCATCTCTCTCTGCATCTTCTCTTTTTTTTTTTGGGGGGTGGGGGGTGGGGGGGGCACATCACTGCTCTCCGGTGGTGGGAGTAGGAGGCCCAGCCCCACTGCTGGAATTGAACCTCCGTCCCAGGGGGCCGCAGTCCCGCGCACAACCACTATGTCACCGGGGCTCAGCCCGCCTCTCTGCCTCTTCTGACACTGACAGTAGCTCGGCAGGACAGGCTCCTTTTCTGGTTGGTTGGGTAATTTCTTGCAGAACTCACAGACAGTACTCAATTATGGGGGGTTATGAAGGGAAGGTAGCAGGTTACCACGTCAGCAGCAGTAAACGATATGGATCCATTCCTTGGTCCACCTCAGTATCTCCTCTCAGCCAGCAACCCGGTGTCTGGTCCTCACTGCCTCAGTCACATGGCTCCTTGTCCTCTTCCTCTACGGGTCAGAAGCCCTCCTATTGCTTTCCTTAGTGTTTCTTGGCGCTGCCACACTGTTGTGTCCCATGGGCTCCATGCCACAGTGGCTGGTGCTGCAGTCTGGGTCTCCATCCCTTCAGACAGATCTGGAACATGCTCTACTGGTGGCCGTCCTTCCAGGGGCGCTGGGGCGTCTCTGCGCTCCTGAGATGACTCGGACACAGGCGTGGCTTTGGTGGATGTAGGGGTTTGTCTGTTAGCTGAGCATATCCCCAAGGAAACACAAGATGGGGATTCGGTTCACATCCTCTGCTGAGGCGAAGACTTAATCCCACTTTAACTTGGTCTGTTTGCCTAGCCGAGAACTCCCTCCAAAATGGCACTGTAGACGCCGGCATCGGCTCATGGCTATCAAGTGGATTCTGATTCCTAGTTAAACTGCCCCTTGGGGAATAGACAGCCTCATCTTTCCCCAGTAGAGTGGCTGCTGGCTTTGAACTGCTGACCTTGGTAACAGCCCCATAAGAAACCCACTACACCACTCGGATTCCTCTTCTAGCCACGAGTATAGAGAGCAGGAGCTATTAAGACATCACATGAGGGAGTCTGACTAGAAAGGCCCTTTCAGTTGACTTCATCTCAGCTACCAAAGCATCCATGATTTTACAGCTCATGCTTTGAGTAGCTTGCTTCTTCTCAAACTGTTTCAGAGTTGGTGTCTGTCTCTGTTCCTCAGTATTTCTTTTTGTCATCTCTTCTGGATTTTTTCAAATGTAGATCTTCTCTAAGCCTCGGAGTTTCAAATGTATATACGAAAAGCACATAATTATAAAAACTGCAAGTTGCAGTGTGTGTGGGGGGGGAACCTAGCAAGTTGGTCTGACTCCTTAAAGCACAGTAGAAAAAGGCATGACAATTAATCCCTTAAATCCTTCACACCATAAATACTGTGTTGATTTAGCAGAACACAGGGTGATTACAACTGCAAAGAAATGATTGGGAAAAGAATGAAAAGAAATAGACCACAGCTGAGCCCCGGTGGCATAGTGGTTGTGCGCGGGACTGCGGCCCACTGGGATGGAGGTTCGATTCCGGCTCCCAGGAGCAAAGGCTGGGCCTCCTCCTCCCACCACCAGGGCAGTGATGCCTATTAAAAAAAAAAAAAAAGAAAGAAATAGACCACAATGATGATAGTAGTTCAGTGTTCTCCTACTATGTTTCGTTTTCATTTCTTTTATAACTTAAAGCTCAAAAAGAACTAATTGCCCCTTTATTGTCATTCTCTCTGTACACCTGCTGCTCACTTATTGCGTCTCTCCATAGTCATTGTTTTGCATTTATGACAGTAGTGCATATTTGATTATTCTGCCTATCGAAGAAGCAGCAGATCTGGTAGGAATGGCTTGGGTCCTTGCCTCTCTCAGAAAGGGTTTCCTGTTTGCTTCTGGGAAGCTACGTTGAGTGCCCTCTGTGCTCTCCTGCCAGTGGGGCAGTGTGTCCAGCTGCACACAGGGCAGCCTCCTTCGTGACCGCAGCCTCCATTGCAGACCTGCCATCAGCAACAAGCCTAGCGGCACCTCTTCTGGATTCCCAGCTTCTATGTGACCTGAGGCCCTTGCAGTTCACAATTGCCGGGTGAAAGTGGAGGGGAGGGGAGAATGAAAGAGGCACTAGAGGAGACTGTGGAAGAAGTGCATGTGAGTGTGAAAGATCACAGAATGAACTGAATTGAACAGCGTCCTCTGCCTCAGGCCTCAGTGGGGCTGAGTGCCTGGCCTTGATTGTCTGCCTGGAAACTTCCCATCCAGGACTGGAGCAAGGCGGAGTGCTAAGGCCACAGCTCTCTTGTCACTCAGCCTGGCTTATTCTCTAGTTGTCTCTCCTCCAGGCAGCGTCTTCCACAGAGGAATAGTCTGTAACCTGGTGGTGAGCATATTTGTAAATCTTAGCTGTGTATATTTCTATGTTTATATTTCTTGTTTTTTTTCTTTTTTATTTTTGTTTTTGGGCATCACTGCCCTCTGGTGGTGGAAGTAGGAGGCCCAGCCCCACTGCTGGAATTGAACCTCCGTCCCAGTGGGCCGCAGTCCCGCGCACAACCACTACGCCACCGGGACTCAGCCCATATTTCTATGATCAGTTTTTAAATTAAAAAACCTTTTTGGGAAAATGGGTGTTCTGAAAGGGGGATATTACGCTCCTTTAGCATGATTCCAATTTTCATATAAGGACTTGGTCATTGAAGCCTGACATTATGGGTAACTGGGGATTGGTATATTTTTTGAGTGCCTAGCATCCATATTAATTAGGACTGCCTACTCTCCTCTGTTTCTCTCTTGCATATATCGTAGTTTCGCCTTTCTAAGTGTGCCTTATGGGATTTTTTTCTTCTCTGTTAATTGTGAATGAATACATTTAGAGCCATTGTATATCCTTGATTTCAGGCAAGAGCAGCTAAACTTTCTGAGGGCAGCCAAGCTGCTGAGGAGGAAGAAGATCAAGAAACGCCTTCCAGAAATCTGAGGGTTCGAGCAGAGCGAAATTTGAAAACAGAAGAGGAAGAGGAGGAGGAGGAAGAAGAGGAAGAAGAAGAGGAGGAGGAGGAGGAAAATGAGGGACAAAAATCTAGAGAGGCCGCAAACCTTCAACAGTGTGGAGAGGAGGAGAAGGCGATGCCCAGAGCACAGGCAGAAGAGGTGATAGTTGAGGGACCCCCGGGGGTAAAACCCCAGGAACAGGAAGGAGTAGAGAGGGGAGGGAGGGTGACCAGGTCCCAGGAAGAGGCTCGAAGAAGTCACGTGGCCAGACATCAGCAAGAGAAAGAGGTGAAAACAACTCCTTCACTGGAAGAAGGAGGAGGAGAAAAAGCGAGAAAATCTTCAACAGGTTTGGAGGGAAAATCACAGTCCCCTTCCCCTCCTCAGCTGACTGAAGATCTGGAGAAGGTCCCACCTGTGCTACCGCCAGGACAAACTGCCGGTGAGGAGGAGCCCCTGCCACCTCTGCTGACCAAGGAAGCCTCTTCCCCGCCGCGGAACGTCCAGCTCCGGAGGGAAGACGTCGAGCCCATGGAAGGCCCTGCCCCCCCTGTCCTGGTTCAGTTATCTCCTCCTAATACAGAGACTAAGGCCAGGGAGTTATTAATAACTCCACATACTGTAGCCCAGTTGGTGGGAGGCCTGTCTCCTTTGTCAAGTACTGCAGACACCAAAGTAGAATCTCCTCCAGAGAAAGTACCCGAGGAAAGTGTCCTGCCTCAAGTTCCCAGAAGCACACCGGCAGAATCCTCGAGTCAGAAGAGTGTTGAAATGGAGTCAGGAATCCCTGCTCTGCCACTCGCTGTACATGAAGAATCAGAACCAGCCAAAGGGATCGATGAGAAATCTCCGAAGCAGCCATCTCTGGAACGAGAGGAAGACAGAAGGGCAGCGCCTCCTTTTCTCCCGAGTCACAGGCTGAAACAACGGACAGCTGAGTCCTCGTCCTCCAGCCGGTCTTCCTCGTCTTCATCCTCCAGTTCTCGGTCACGGTCTCGCTCTCCTGCCAGCTCGGGCTCCCGAGCTCATTCCCCTCCACCATCCACGCAGAAAGATGGAGTTCAGGCACGTTCTCACACCAACCCTCGTCGGAGACCCAAGACAGGGTCCAGATCAACATCCGAATCCAGGTCCCGCTCCCGCTCCCGCTCCCGCTCAGCATCAAGCAACAGCAGAAAAGTGAGTTGGGGTGAATCCAGGGTGCTCCGGTGCTCGGGCTCGGTGCTTCTCAGAGTGGCTGATGCTGCCTCTCCCTGGGCTGGGGGGAGGGTACAAGAGCAGATAGTTACACTGTATCCTCGAGTGTGGATTTGAGTACAAAAGGGTTCAGTTGCTGGGTGGTTGCTGGATAATTTTTTTTTTTTCTGGAGAGGGGGTAGGCCCATGAGTTGGGGAGCCCGTGACCTGTCTGTGCACTCCAGAGTCTTCCCCCCCGGGAAAACCCCTCCTGCACTCACACAGGAATGGGAAATGGCTCCTCTGAGTCTTCATTCTCTGATCATTCCCCCATTTCAGGGTCTCATGGTTAATTCACTGACTTTAAAAAATGTCTTATTGGCATCAGATTCACAAATCATACAATTCAGTAGTTTGAGCATATTAAGAAGAGCTGTACAGTCATCACCACAATCAATTTTAGAGTAATTCACTGATAGCTAAATGGAGTCCATTTTTCATTCTCAGTCCCTTTGCTTGAAGAGAACTAATCTTTCTAGCAATCTCCACTACACTATAAACTTCTTGAGGACATGGAGATGTCTTTACAATGCCCATCATACCTACTTGGAACTTGCTAAAGATTTATAGATGACTCTTAAGAAGCCGGGCGATAACTGACTAACACAGGGATACGCAGAGGGATGGAAGAGTTGATGGGTTTACGTTGAGTCGTTGAAATTTGGAAAATTCTCGGAATTGATATCACAGTCATTTACAATGACTATGTTTTTCATTCTTTCAGTCTCTGAGCCCTGGAGTTTCCAGGGACAGCAGCACCAGCTACACTGAAACCAAAGATCCCTCTTCTGGCCAGGAACTTGCAGCTCCTTCAGTGCCCCAGCTGCAGGTCCTGGAGCCAAAGGAGAGCCCTACTACTGCCTCCTTATCCACCATCCAGGGGAGACGCAGGAGCCAGCCGGAGTCAGCTGAACAGGATGCGGCCCAGCGGCTACAACTCGAGCGGGTAGGCTGTTTTACGCCTCTCCCACCCTACCTCCTACCTCTCCCCACCCATCCCCAGCCCCCAAAGGGGGCTGCTAAAACTGAAAAGTTAGGCTGAGTCCCGGTGGCGTAGTGGTTGTGCGCGGGACTGCGGCCCACTGGGGCGGAGGTTCAATTCCAGCAGTGGGGCTGGGCCTCCTCCTCCCACCGCCGGAGAGCAGTGATGCCCCCAAACAAAAAAACTGAAAAGTTGATCTGGTCAGCGATGAGTAGAAACGTAGACTATGGTGATGCCTGTTAGGTCTCATGTCCCTCTTTTCAAGCTCCCCGATTGAAAGCTCTGCAGCGGCGATTCTCAACCGGTGGGTCGTAATCCCTTTGGGGGGGGGTCTCACGCCCCTTTCACAAGGGTCGCCTGAGATATGTAACAGCAGCAAAATGACAGTTATGAAGTAGCAACAAAGCTCAGTGGTTGGAGGTCCCCACCGTGTAAGGCGCTGTGTGAAAGGGTCGCGGCGTGAGGAAGGAGGAGAGCCCCTGCCCGCTTGCTGTCGGGCTGAGGCCTTCCTCGGGGCGCCTTTTGCCTTCCCAAAAGGAAGCTCTTCGTCAGCTTTCTCAAACAGAATTGAGTTGTCTTCAGTTGGTTGCTGAAGTTTAAAAAGTTGTGAAGAATCCACCTTTAAACCCTATTCTAGGGCTGAGCCCCGGTGGCGTAGTGGTTGTGCGTGGGACTGCGGCCCACTGGGATGGAGGTTCAATTCCAGCTCCCAGGAGCAAAGGCTGGGCCTCCTACTCCCACCACCTGAGGGCAGTGATGCCTAAAAAATAAATAAATAAATAAAATAAAATAAATAAATAAACCCTATTCTAAAGCAGAGTGAGCAAGGTGAAAGCTGTGGATGGGGCTGTAATAAACTCGTGTGTGTCCTCCGGTGCCTTTTCCAGCTCCAGGGTACAGAAAAGGAGGCGCAGTCAAATTTCAACGCTTTGGTCTGTTTGTTTTGACTGTCTCCTGATAGGGGAGCCCAAAGAAGTGTGGAGCTGATGAGGCAGAGCCCCCAGCTGCGGTCCAGCCCCGAGCCTCGGAGCCGCAGGCCCCTCGGCAGCCAGGATCAGAAAGGACCCGGCGCGCTGCGTAAGTGACATCTCTCAGCGGGGCTCTAGGAAAGAGCTAGGAGTGAGGGGAGGGGCAACTCTTTGTCCCCTGGGATTCTTTTGAGTAAGCAGTTCTGGTTTCCTTTTAAACCAAAAAGACCGAGCTCTCTCTGGACAGAGGCGAGATTTCTGTCGCTGTGTTGGGAGCACCTGCCAGAAACTCTAAAGGTAGATTGAAAAGTGGCGGTGAGGGTGGATGCACACTCACGTCTGGGGTCGTCTGGCCGAACAGTCAGCTCCCCGACGTGCAGCCTTCCGCTCCCACACTCACTGTCAGACAGTTGCCTCAGAGCCCAGCAGCTCAGTCCTGAACTCACTGTCGGCAGTGTAGCTGAGCCTGGGAGTGCCGTCTAAGAAAGCATGGGGACAAGTTTATGAAGAAGGACACAGACTGTCCTTGTCAGAAAGTGTGCAGACAGTCACACACTTACTCCTGGGCCCCTATCCAATCTTAAGTACTCCTGTGTATCGGGTTAAATTTGTAATCGAGCAGATTATTGTCATTATTCTGAGCGAGGTAGTACAAACTAAGAAATCATCCCTGGCTTCAAAGTCTCCTGACGAAGCTTCCGGTGGGAATTGAGAAAGCAAAGATTTCCCGACTTTGGATAGATTGCCCGACTTTGGACATTACAGATTGTGAGTTTGTTGGAGGACTTCCTCTGCAGACGGCGGACTTAAAGTGGTGTCCTCCTTATTTTCAAGTCATGCTAACAAGAGCAAAGTGACTCCCACCGCTGGTGAGTCAGTGCCAACTGACAGTGCCCCTGTACAACAGAACGGACTGCTCGGAAAGGTTTCCAAGACTGGACAGCCGGACACGGTGCTCGCAACCCAGCGCTTAACCCAGCGAGTCACCGGCTTCTTTACCCCTACTGCTACCATAATCACTGTTTCGTATAGACAACAGCTTAATCATTTATAGCCTTTTAGACTCTCTTGCGGGTAGTGGGTAGGTAGCGTGATTTTATTTTTCCTGTGTTCCTAATGATAGTTAACACCCTCCACCCTCATGGTTCTCCATTCGCACATTCTTGCCTCTGCTGCCACCCCGTGGCCATTCTATTATTTGTTCTAAAGCCAAGCGTTTGCTCCATGTCCTTGGAAAAGTTTCCCTTTCCCCCCATAGGGGGTGGAGAGGGGTTTTCTTCCAGGAGCATAAAGTGAACCCTCCAAGGATTCTGGAAGGTGTCCAGGATCCCAGCTACACCATCGGTGAGGACTTGGGCTGACATCTTCCCTCCCATTTGCGACAACCAGAGATACTGCCTGCCCATTCTCCCTCTCAGCCCCCACCCCACCCCAATCCCAGGGCAGTATAGCATCGCCCTTTGTAGAACGCGTAACCCCAGTTTCACAGGAGTGTTAACAACCTGATACTAATTGGACCTGGGGAACTGCCTCTGACGCACCTTGAGAAACTAGTCATTTTCTGAAAAACACTTTTCTAGCACCAAAATTCTGTGGGTCTAGGAGATGCTAACAGAAAGGCTCTTAATGTTGAACACCTTTGTTTAGGGACTTTGCCAATTAGGCCAGAGCATGACGCTCGGCATGATAGTCAAGAGTTGCTGAACATCCACAGCACATCTCTGAAATGGGGTGCTCTGTGAGACGGCTGTTGTGCCAGCATACACAGGCAGTCTGGCTGAGGCCGAGGCTGCCATGTTATATGAGCGTCTGAGGGCTTTAGATTCAGTGACTTAGGGTAACACACACACGCTTCTTTGTGATGCTCATGAAAAGGTTAGAAGACTTGGAAGTGTTCAGTGTTTAATATGCATAGAAAGGGGGAAAAGATAATGCATTTGACTAGCTATGTATCTGTTCTGGCTGACCTGTAACTTTGACTTAAAGACAGACTTAGGCTGGATCCCATTCCATAACCCAGGGATTGCCTGTAGAACTGAACGAGACCACGGGTATACTTAGGTGGTTGGATGTTGCCCTCACAGATGCTGTGCAGCACATGACTGTACAGTTTTTCTCCCCCAGGTAAAGGAGACTTTGTTCTTCATTTTAGGATTGAGGTAATCTGGTCACATTGATATTCACAAGGTGCAAATACAGAGAGGGCTCCTTGTGCTTAGGCCAGCTTTTGGGGAGTGATGTAAAGTTTGGAGAGAGAAGTTGAGCTCCGAAGTAGCTTGCACAGACTCCTCTTCACCTGCTTTCCTTCTCTCTACCTGCCAGACGACACACCCAAAGGCCTAAATTTAGGTTATTCTGGCACTGGGTTTGGTACATGGGTCTTTGAGAAGCTTGCCTAAATTTCTAATAAGAGTGGGACCAACCGTATTAAATGGGAAAGACCATTTGTAGTTTTAATCTTGGTTCTCCTATCTCCACAAAAAGTCAAAGGCCTTCAAAGCCAGCAGTGATCTATGACAATGTAGTAAAGCCTTAGGGAATAAAATACGACTTTACGACAAGGACCGCTCATCACTTGAAGAAATGACCTAACTTTTTGCTTGGTTATCAATCCATTCTAACTCTGCTTGTGCCCCGAGGAATGCTGGGTGTCTGAGGTAAGGAGCAGGTATTTGTGAGCCCTCTGCCCTATGTAGTGGGGCGTTCTGGGCCACAATTCAGTCTTCACTCTCCCTGCCAGGGGTATACTAAAAATGCTCTCCTGTAGCAGAAAATAATGGTGCTACTCTCTTGCTATATATTTTTTAAATAATGGGAAAAGGGAAGGGGGGGAGGGTATCTTCATGTGGACAGCTACATCACTCAGCAATAGTCAGACAATCCACTTAACAGGCATTGACTCTAGGATTTTGTCCTTGTGCCTGTGTTGTTTAAGCCAATATATATGTCAGACAGCGTCTGTCACCGACACTCCTCCAGGGGCCTACAAGGTGTGTGCTTTGTTCTTCTCACTAGTTTGCTCATGAGGAAGAGGTGCCAGAGCACGCCGTCCTTGGCTGGCTTGGAACTCCCACTCGTACGGATGGTGGGCAGTTAAAGCTCACTGCCTAACAGTAGTCAGCGCTCGCTGGTTTTTATGGGATTGTTACATCACTCTGTCAGCTTCTCAGGGTCTTCCAGAATAACTTCAACTTCAGCATATGTGCCTATGGACATTGGTGTTTTACTCATGTTAAAATATGAACCATATATAATGTGACATTATTAACCTCCAAGTAGTTCAAGTACTAACCTTTTCTTCTGAGCTAGAGAAGCCCTGTGTATACTGTTTACTAATGAGCAGAACTCTTCCCTCAGCGTGCACTTCCACGTACTTTATTCAAATATATTAGCCATTGTTGGGTGAAACCTTAAAAGGGATGGGAGATGCCATTTGTCTCAATGGGACTGCAAAGACAAGCTGTGAGGGACTGGGACATGTAGCCAACAAGACTGTGGGGCTAACTGCAAGTCGTTGGCATTCTCTTTTGAGCTAATGAGGGATTCCTAATTTTATCTTCCACAAATAAACTCTTGGAGATTCCTGGGTCTTACGGAATGAGTGGGGGGAAATGGGAGGTACACACTTGCTATTTCTTAAGGCAGCCAGGGAGAACATGGGGAATTTTTTTTTCTGGAAAATTTTTCAGTAGCAAAATTCTCCTTCCAAGATAGCTACTTCTGGGAGCTGAAAGTATTTCAGGGCATTTAAGTAAGGGACATTAATTGAAACTGTTCAAAGGCAGCATTCTCTGTGGGGATCCTACTCACCCCCGCCCCCCGACACACACAAACGTATTTATATTGGGAGGAGTAGAACACAGCTTTGAGCTCAGCCAAGTATGTGGTGTCTACTTTTTAAACCATCGTGGCACCCTAGTACAGACATTTTTGTTGAGTATTTCCTATGTCTGGCCCTAGACTAAGAGCCAAGGGAGGCAGGCTTTGCCTCTGAAGAGCTCTTGGGGGCAGAGGGTGGCGAGCGAGCGAAGCATCAAGTGCTCTAAGGAAAGAAAGGAACACTGTGGGAGCACAGCGTCCCCAGAGAAAGAGCAGTCCCCTCTGAGAGAGTCACAGACGGCAGTGCGATGGTGCCACGTTTCTGCCCATCCTCACCTTTACTGGATGCCTTCCCAGGCAGACTGAGTGCCAACGTTGATCCAAGCACACTATGCCAGACGCTGTGTGTGAGGCTAGAAGCTACCTTCCCTCCACAGATTCAGAACGAAGCAGGGTCAGAGACTTACCCACTGTCAGGTGGCTTGTGGGTTATGGCCGGGCTGGAATGCAGCAGTGCTGACTCCAGACCCTCCTCTTCGTGTTCTGCCTAGCCACTTAAAACCAACTGGTGTAGCTGCATCCAAAGCCCTTGCACTTGATTACCGCACTCCTTCTGAATAGATGGCCCACGTGATAAGGAACGTGTCACATAGAAACATGACCACAGGGCTGAGCCCTGTGTTGAGTGCGGGACTGCGACCCACTGGCTTGGTGGTTCAAACCCAGCAGCAGCTCTTCAGGAGCAGCTCTTCAGGCCTTCCACTCCCACCAGAGGGCAGTGATGGGCCCCCCCCCCCAAAAAAAAAAAAAACATGACCACGTTAGCCTGCATTTGGCATGTAGGTCTCAGTTTCTAGACAGCAGTTGGAAGGGGAGGTGCCTAGTTTTTGACTGAAAGCGCTGATGTTATAAATTAAATTCTGAACTGTTGTTTTCTCTGATGCTTGTCTTGGTGTTAAAGCTCTGGTGTCACGAGGATGTAAAAGCCGTGTCTGGCTAACGAGGCATTCTGAGCATCTTCAGTGTTCGGAGAGCTGTCTTCAGGGTAGAGTCTGCCTCTGCGGCCACGCCTGCAGCGGGCCCTGACCAGATCAGACCTCACTTGACTTCTCTCGGGCTGGGAGGGAGAGGTCAACCATGCCTTCCTCTTCCTTCTTTGACCTCTTCCTCCCAAAGCACTCTCCCCCTGTGCGGCGCTGGGTATGTCATTGCACTGGTCACGTGGAGCTCACATCCGGGACTCACGATGATGGGGGCTTACTAGGAGAGAGAACAGGGCACAGGGGAGGATCAATTAACCGTAAGGGCACAGGCATTGGTCCATGTCTGCGCCTCTTCTCAGCCAGCAGCCAACTCTCTCAGGCCCTCAGCCACACAGTCCCTGGTCCTCTGCCTCCTTGGACCAGGAAGCCTACCTGTCACTCTGCTTCATAGTCCCTCCCAAAAATCTCTTGGCACTGCTCCTGTTGTCCCCTGGTTTCCTTGCCTTGGCCTCTGGTCTCCCCCTGGGGCCCCTTTGCTCTGCCCATCGTCCACAGTGCCGTGGCCTCCAGTGCCTCAGGTACCAGCCTCCCCCACTGTGGGTTTTCTTCCAGTGGTCCTGGGACTTCTGTGCCCTTCCTTCTGAGGTGGCTCATGCACAGAGGAGTGGATTTGATAGAGGTCTGGTTTTTATCTTTCCTGTTGACCATCCCTCAAGGAAACAAAGGGTGAGGATCTGGCTTCACACACACTAAGGTGGGAACTTAGTCCCACATCAGTCCCGTTCACTGGCAGAGCAGAGAGCTCCCTCTCTAAAAATGGGAGGAGAGCCATTGACTTAGAAAGCTGGGTTGATAATCTATCACACGGGATTGTGGCTAAAAGGGGCGGGGGGGGGGGGCACGCTGACTGACTACATCTCAGCCTACACTTCCCATTTGGCCGGTGAGTCCTCATCCATCCCCCCGCTGCCCGCAGTACAGCCCTTCTTGCTTTGGTGGCTTCAGAAGTCCTCCACCTTATCCTTGGAGTCTTTGTTCCAAGAAATGGCCCTTGTGCCTCAGCCGTCCAAGGTCCCCACGCCCTGCTTATCCTTTTCCTTCTGATTCCAATGAACCCCTGGGGCAGGGTGACCTTATTAAAGACTGTATGAAACAAAGTTGTCTGTCATCTCTCCCCCACCCCCCCACCCCCCATTCCTACTGGTAACTTTCAGAGGAAGCTTCACTCTTTCCCTTCATCTTCCCGGGCTGGGCACTACAGTGATGGGCACTACAGGTCCCACCCCCGCCTTGTTCCAGGCCTGGCTTCCTGGGTGGGCCATAAAAATTGCTGGTGCCCCTCCCTCCATGACTTTCAGTTTTGGTTCTGTCATCTTCCCACTTGAACGCATTTTTACTCTCAGCTTTGCTGCCGCCTCCTCTCGTACTCTCTGGAATCTGCCAAGCAAGCAGCTGTAACTTTGTGGGCTCTGTCCACCCAGCCCCCTCCCCCTGCCTCCTGGGAAGAGCGGGAGAGAGCACCTTCTCCCTGTGCAGTTGGGCCTCAGTAGTAGCTGTTGTAACCTGAGAAAAGGAGGAAAAAGGCCAGGCCAATTGAGCCAGCAGTCTGCTCCCTGCGGCCTGCCAGAGAAGAGCCTTGCTCGCTCAGCTCCCTCCCTCCCTCCCTCGCTTTCCCCTCCCCTGCTGCAGTAGGGCCCTCCCCCATCCGCGCACACGGGCTGCTGGGTAAGTGGCAAGATGGCTCCTCTGCATGTCTCCGGCTGATTGCTGCCGCTCCGCCAGTACAATAGAGCCAGCCACTGCCCGCAGCCTGGCCCTCCTCCTCTTCCTCCTCCTCCAGAGAGACCCGTCCGGCCGCACTCGGGGTTTGCCGTGAGGACTTAACGCTTATCTCTTAGAAACCAGATCTATTTTAGCCTCCCCTCACCACCAACACCTCCCCTGCCATTTACCTTTTTTTTGATCCCCCAATTGCTGCATCTCTTATTTCTTTCTCCGGATCGGGGGCCTGGGGAGGAGGTGGTTTGGTCTTGGAACAAGGAGGGTGTTTTTTATGTTGTTTGTTTTTTTTTTTTAGGATTTTTTTGTTTGGTTTTTGTTATTTCTTCCATTCCAGAAAGGGATAAACAGCACTTCCAGGGGGAGGAAAAAAATCATGTTATCAGAAAGCAAAGAAGGGTGAGAGCTTCACGTTTCCACGTTTCCCTCCCCCATCGCTCGAGCCCCTCGTCTTCCTGCTGCCCCCGGCCCCATCCCGCCGTGCCTTGGGGTTGGTGGTAGTCATTCTGCTTCCCCCCTTTGTCCTTGCTGCCGAGTTCTAATTGGCCCCACTTGCCCTCTCCGGGTGGGAAATCGGTGCTTGCTGGTTCCGCCGGTTCTGGAGCTCCTAGGCCGTTGACTCATTGGTTTCTGTGGGGGCCCGTTAGCTGGGGGCACAGTTCCTTTCGTCCCCTCCCCCCTTCCCATGCATCCCTGACTGCTCCAGGAAGACCGCTCTCACTCGAGCACTGCCTGCCGCTGGAGCTGGGTTCTGTGGCCGTGGTCTCTGCCTGGGGAGGCTCGCTTCGCCCGTTGAAGCTTAGGCCCTGGTCATCGTGGTTTCCTTTTTTCCCCAGTATTTGGGGGGAGGGCGGAGGGGGAGAGAGATGGAAGTTAAGGATGAAGACAGGAAAAGACGGAAGGTAGTTTTATCTGAAGTCGATCTCTGGACCTCTGCCTGAAACGGAAGCTAACTTGTGTGATTGAGAGCAGAGCCGGTGGGTTCTGTGTGCCGGTGGCGGTGGGCATAGATGGGGGGTAGGGCTAGGTCCTGACGGGGGGGGGGGGCCTACTGGAGGGATTTCTCGGAAGGAGGGAGTGGGAGAAACGAATAAAGCTGACTCTAAGAACGGTTCTTAAACCTCAGTTGGTCACCTGGCCTGATGAGTTGTGGGCTCAGCTCTCTGGAAGCCAGAGGGTCCTTGTTGAAGTGGGAGCCTTCACCAGCCTCCCTTTTCTCCCTGCCACCCCCACCCCCCACCATCTTCTGGCCTTCATAAGCAGCTGATGAAAGCCAAGGTCGGGTTCGTTTGCCACAGGCGTGACCCTACTTTCTTTCTCATCTTTTCAGGAAAGCAGGCTTCCCTTAAGCTTCTAAAGCAAGTTTGCAAGAGAAGGTTGTAGCCAGGGGCGGGGTTGGGGGTGAGGAAAGGCCCTCCTGTGCCTCGGTTTCCTGTCCTCTGAGCGTGCTCTGGTCAGTCGCCTGGGCACTTGAAACACCTGGCCCCACTGGGAACAGCTTTCTCCTGCTTGGGCGTGGGGGAGTCGTTTTAGGGACCCATGCTTTTTTTTCCCCCTAGGAAAAACGGTTTCCCACTTTGCCGTGGGGGTTATCGAATTTTTGGTCTGTCCTGACAAGCTAACCAGCCCCCCGATTCCACCCAAGTGATGAGGCCTGGGGGGGGGGTTCATCCCTTACAAGCTAACGTCTTGTTCTCTCTTCCCCTTGGTTCTTCCCTGCCCTTCCCTCCGGACCTCGCCTCACTTGTCAGTGAGGAGAAGGAGGAAGTGAACATGGACACGGCTGAAAACAGAGCTGAAAATGAGGTGCCAGAGCCCCCCGTGCCCACTGTAGATCCAGTCGGCAGTGAGGAGCGCCCAGAGGGGAGTGCGGACGATGAGGAGAAGAAAGAGGTAAAGACCCGAAGCCGCCGGCTGGGCTGGGCTGGGCTGGGCGGGCAGGGTAGCCGCCCCGGGAGAGCTCAGAGAGGAGGGGCGGCGGTGGCCGCAGAGCAGGCCCAGGGAGAAGGCGCTGGCTTAGCACCGGGGACCCCTTCATAATGGGGCAGAAGGTATGGAGGAGTGTAGTCTCGCCTCCCCTCTCCTCCTCTCCCCTCCTCTCCTGGAATTCTGTAAGTGACCGAGAAGTCAGGAGACCTCAGCTCAGACCCAGGCCCAGCTTTCCCAGCCGTCTCCTTCAGCCCCACGGTGGCTGTGCCTGGAGCTTTCCCTCCTTTTTAAAGGCCTCGTGGAGCTCAGCGCCATCTCGTGGCCTCTGACGGTTCTCTGTGGTCTGGCCATGTTGAGGAATTTGTGTTCCTCGTCTGCCCCCTAGTGGTCACCTTGCAGAGACAGATCTACCTAGAAGCCAGGGTCTAGGGTGATCCTCTCTTTTGACCTTCCGTGTCCTGCACCCAGTTCAGAGGGCCCCCCCCCACCAGAGCCAGCGAAATCTTCTTGGCTCTTAGACAAACAAAGAAGTAGATTGGTTTGGGAGTGGGGTGATGGGTGGGAGGGGCTGTTGTGTGTGTAGCCTTTCTCTGGTGTGTGTTGCGGGGGAGGGGGCCGGTGAAAGTGATTTGATGTGCAGAATATTATTTATTACAAGGTCCTTCTTCCCCGTAAAACTTTGTCCAAGTACCTCATGTACGATAATCCGCCCGTAAAATATAACCCTGCCCAACTGGCCAATCGCTGATGCCGCCTCCACCTCTG
This sequence comes from Nesogale talazaci, assembly GCA_004026705.1. Classification (NCBI taxonomy): domain Eukaryota; kingdom Metazoa; phylum Chordata; class Mammalia; order Afrosoricida; family Tenrecidae; genus Nesogale; species Nesogale talazaci. The sequence continues at coordinate 18,247 of PVJH01017662.1, read as the reverse complement.
GACCCACCCGCTGCTCCTGAGCTGCCCAATCAGAGCCGAGTCTGCTATCCCGGTGTCTTGGCCAGAGGGGGCATGTATGCGCTCCTGTGATGGCCCCCTTGCTTCCCTGTCTTGCTTACATCAGGGGGCCAAGAAGAGCACTGTTGTGGAGAGACTTGTGTTGAGAAAGCCAGAAAACAAAAGCGAAAAACTTGCAGTGGGGTGGACTTGCCGATACCATCTCCCTACTTGGGACACCCCAAGAAGAGGCGTGTCATTGCTGGGGCGCCTGCCCGCCCACCCTTGCCCTTTTGAGAACTGTGGGTTGCCTCGTTTGCTCCGGACTGTTGGGATCCCCCATCTAGAGCACCAAGAGCTCGCAAAGAGTCCCCGTGGTGATGACTGTGCCATGCCGTGCCATGCCGAGTGGGCCCCTCGCCAGACGCAGTGACGGCTAGGGACCCTGCACCAGTCCAGGGCCTGAGCCCCAGGGACCCGACGCCGGTGACAGCCCAGCCCGCCGTCACCACTGGTTCATCAGATGGACTCTCCTCTGGGCCCTGTTGTACGTGGTGAAGGCCACACGCTGGTGGCTCCAGCTTCTCTCTCTGCAACCACCGTGGTCTCCGCTGGAGCTCCCAAGGAGGTGGCACGTGCAACTCTCAGAAGAAAAGTCTTCTGACCTTGCTGCTGATAGCGTGCCAGGTCCTGGGGGTGCCCACCTGCCACCCCCGGGCTGCGTTCTTCAGAGACTCCCGCTCGCGGAGAGGATCTCCTCCCCAGTTAACAGGCCGAGGAGAACGAGACTCTGCAGTCGTCACCTGGATTCCAAGTCCTCAGTGATGTTCATGCTGCACCTTGACACTGGTGGACATACGGGCCGGCCTGCCTCCCACAACTAAAGGCAAGGACCGTGCCCGCTACTGAAAGGCCATCTCATCAGGAACTGCAAGACGGTGCCCCTGCAGGGCCGGGACTGATCTCACTCCCCCTCCCCCCCGTCTCCCTGGTTGAGCCTTGGCCACCACCAGTGAACTGTCTTGACATCACGGAAACTGGGCAGCGCCCCCCCACACGTTTCCCTCCCGCCCCCCCTGCGCCCCTGGGAGGACTCTGGCAATGCCGTGCTGACCACCACGCCGTGCGCCCACCTTTTTTGCCAACCCAACCCCCCACCAATTGCACAGCGCCTAGCAGGGAGGGCTCATTCTGATTGGACCGTCGGTTGACTAGATACAGTACACAGTGAGGTGCGATTGGCTGAACTGAAGATCCCAGGTGTGAGATGGTACCTGGAACATTTGTCATATTCCTAGTTTATTTCTTTTCTTTTTTTTCTTTCTTTCTTTTTTTTTTTAAATTCCTTTGTATCTTTTATTTTTTTCATTCTCTTTATTTTCTTGATTTCTTAATTGGATTTATTTATTTGGTTCATGTTTTTCCTGTTTTAATTAAGACCTTTTCTCTCTATCTCTCTCTCTCTCTCTCTCTCTCTTTCTCACTCACTAACTTACCCATCAAGAGCAGCCCAGCCTAGGGGTCAGGCTGGCCCTTCACGGAGACCGAGGAGACTTGTTTAGATGACATAAGTAGGGCTGGGCGTGGGGGTGGGGGGGTTGAGGAAAAAGTCGGTTTCAGCAAGAAGCTCCTACCCTGCCCTTTAGAAAAGAGAGGAGGGTAGTTTTTTCCAGAAATAAACACTTGAGCATAAATATTTCTATCCCTTTTCTCCCACTTTTTGCTCTGTCCCTAGTATTTCTCCCATTGGATGGGACTTGCCCCCAAAGTGCGTGCCTTATGGCCCGTGGTAGAGCCCCTGAGTCATGATCTCCAACTGGAGCCCAGTCAGTCTCAGCCAGAACTGAGGAAGAGGATTACCAGGGCTGGGAATCTCCCTGGGCACAGGCTGCCTTTGCTTGAGACACGTCTTTCCTCGGCGCTTGGCTCAGGAGCCTCCTTCCAGTGGGTGTGGTGCTGCCCATTTCCACAATGGGCTGGGCATCTGAGCAGTTGACAAGAAGCTACCCAAGTGACCCCGTGTCATTGTAAGGGGGAGGCAGGCCGGGCCTAGAGAAAATGAGAAGAGGGTTGCATTGTTGAAGTTGCCATCCCAAAGCAGTTCTCCTGATTCCCTCGTGTCAGCCAGGAGGGGCCCAGGGTACTAGACAACCCAATCCTGCATGGCTCCCCGGGCTTCATAGCCGCTGGACCTGTGTAGAGGCAGTGGAAGAGAGGGTCTGAGCCACCCGGATGAAGGCCGGGGACGCTCCCGACCGGCTCTGCTCCCTCGGTTCTGGTTAAGCTAATGCACAGCTTGTGGTATGGTCTAGAGGAGCTTTCCCTGCTGGGATGTCTAGTTTAGTTTTGGGGGGGTTTTTTGTTTTTCTTCTCTCTCTAACTTGCATTGATTCCGCTTCGTTTTTGCTGTTTGCCGCTTCTGTTTTGGTCTCTGTTTGTCTCTTGTGTCTCTCTCTGTGTCTTTGGAGCCTACGCCAAGATCGTCCCATCTAACCGCCTTCCCCCCTCTCTGTGGGGTGTGTCTCTTTCTCTTTTTTTTTTTCTCCCTTTTCTTCTCCATACAGAGCTCAATGCCCAAGTCTTTCAAGAGGAAGATTTCTGTTGTCTGTAAGTCTGCCCCAAGACCCTTAGAAGACCAGGGAAAGCCATTCAAAGCAGGTTCCTTACAAAGACAGCTGCCTCTGCTCTCACTGCCTCTCCCCCTCTGCCCCTCCCCCAGTCTGCATCATCATGGCTTATGCAGAGTTCCATTTGAAATTCAAAACTCAAACATGTTCTGAGTCCTGTGTCTGAGCCTCAAGTCAGATTTCTTGCTGGCGGCTAACTGCGATACGTTGGAATTGTTGGCATTCTTCTTCCTCCACCCCAGACGCAGTGACCCTGTCAAACACGCATTCAGAGCCAGGAGTCACTGTGTGGGGGCTCCTCTTTTGTGATGGGGAGGGAGTTGTCTTAAGGTTTACATTTTGTTCCAGGAGAGCACCTTGCACCTCAAGACAGTGGCATTTTTAAAAGATCTTTCAAGGAAAGAACTATTATTAGATTGACACAAATATACATGAAGTTAATTGTCAATATATAAGAACTAACCTCTTGTAGAATGGCCGCAGCACAGTCATTTTAAATTAATTGTGCTTAGTTATTAATAATCTTACAGTTGTCTTGCTTTGGGTTGCCATATCCCCTCAGTCTGTTTTTCCCCACACCGTTAGACTGTCAATCACTGAAAGTGACCGTCAGACCAGAATTGTCGGGTCATTTTAGTGTCAGTTCTGAAGCCATGATCCCCGAATAGTTTCCTAAGTTAGCCATTTACTAAAGGGTCCCACAGGATGCTGGGTGGGGGTTGGGATGGGAACCAGCAGGAGTGCCCCAGGCTATCTAACTGTTGAATGCTTATTTTGGGGGGCAGCAGCTACCAAGGGGGTGCCGGCTGGAAACAGTGACACAGAGGGGGGCCAGCCAGGTCGGAAGCGCCGTTGGGGAGCCAGTACCGCAGCCACCCAGAAGAAGCCTTCCATTAGCATCACCACTGAGTCGCTCAAGGTGAGGTGGGAGGAGCCAGGGATGGGAGGACGAGGCATGTTCCCGTGGGAGTGGGCATGGGCCCAGTGTAACGGGGTGGGGGGTATCTGTGTCCCAGAGCCTCATCCCCGACATCAAACCGCTGGCGGGGCAGGAGGCTGTTGTGGATCTTCATGCTGATGATTCGAGGATATCTGAGGACGAGAGTGAGCGCAATGGTGATGACGGGACCCATGACAAGGGACTGAAGATATGCCGGACCGTCACCCAGGTGAGGTCACTGCACTCCCTATTGTGGGCGGGGGGGGGGGGGGGCGTACTGTCAATGGACAAGGGTCCAGCAGCTGAGGAAGCCAGGCGAGAGTCCTAGTGAAGGAGGATGTCGTCCAGCTGAGAGTGTTGGTTAATTGGCCCCCAAGATCTAAGGTGGTCTTGTGCCTTCTCAGGCCAGCAGCCGACTAGCAAACCTCACCTGCTGCCTGTTGTAAGCACACTTTCACTGAGACAGCTGCACATGTGTTTGCCCTTGTTTGTGGCTGCTTAGAAGGAGTCCCAGTGGGAAGCTTCTGGACTGCTAACTGCAGGTCGGCAGTTTAAACCACCCTGCCTCTCCAAGGGAGAAAGATGAGTGTGTGTGCGCCCATAGAGACGTACCGAGACTCAGACACCCTGTGTGGGACTGCTCGAGGTCAGGGTCACGCCGTGCTCGCAGGGTGTTGGGGGGGTGGGGGGCCTTTGTCCCGGCTCCTTAGAAAGGTGGTGCGCAGGCTGTCTTGGGCGCCTTCCTCTGGTAAAGGTCTCCAGCCTCAGGAACCTGGTGGAGCTCTTCTGCTCGTCTCACAGGGTCGGCACGGGCAGGGCCCGGCTTGGTTGTCACTACACCGTGATAATGTAGCTGCAACAGAGGCTCACTAACACCGAAGGCGCTTACGCTTGTGCCTTCATTTTCTTCAGGTCAAAGCTGGAGCCCTCCCGCTCCCAGGGCCTGAGAAGCGCACGCATTAACAGTCTCTCCCCCCATGGACGGCCAAGGGGCTGGCGCTCAAGAAGACAGACGCTAACTGGCGTTTCACATGGGGCCGCTATCGTCTCTGCCTTTCCAGGTGGTGCCTGCAGAGGGCCAGGAGAACGGGCAGAGGGAGGAAGAGGAAGAGGAGAAGGAGCCAGAAGCAGAGCCTCCTGTGGTAGCTCAGCAGGTTTCTGTAGAGGTGGCTGTGCCCCCACCCGTGGAGCATGAAGTAAAGAAAGGTGGGTGACCCGGGTCCCGATGGCAGTGGCTCTCTCCTCCCTCCCCCTCCTGCTGAGCAGCCTGTGGGCTAGGCTTGAATTCGGTTGATCTGTGCATCCCCACCTGTCCCCACCCGGAGAGAGCCTAATGCAACCTATGGGGGAATGAGGAGGAGGGACTGAGAGAAGGCCTTACTGGCTACTAAAAGTCGTGTGTTTTATTTTTCCATCTTGGCAGTGACTTTAGGAGATACCTTAACCCGCCGGTCCATTAGCCAGCAGAAAACCGGAGTTTCCATCACAATTGATGACCCTGTCCGAACAGTTCAGGTGCCCTCCCCGCCCCGAGGCAAGATCAGTACAATAGTCCACATCTCCAATTTGGTAAGTCTTGGTGTCCCGAATTCCTGCCAAGTTGAGTGGTTTGCGTTGGGTTTCTACTTCCTAGATTCACCTGCTAGACCCACCAGTTACTCACCCTCTCTGCCTGTCTCCTTTTCGTCTTGGGGAGGTGATTCTGGTGTGGATGTCGTAGGACGCATGTGGAAGCACATGAGGTCTGAGTCCCTGTGTTCACTCTTCTGATTTTCTGAATAACCTCTACGCCCCCGCTCAAGGCCCCCCTCCTCCCTGTAGGCCCTTGAGGCTATAGTCCGTGTGGCCACAGCATAGGAAATGTAAAGACTAGCTCTGATTAGTCTTCTTGCCCTTTTCAAGCCTCTCAAACTCGATCTGTATTGGCAGGTTCGTCCCTTCACTTTAGGCCAACTGAAGGAGTTGTTGGGGCGCACTGGAACCTTGGTGGAAGAGGCCTTCTGGATTGACAAGATTAAATCTCACTGCTTTGTAACGGTGAGCAGCCCAAGCTGGTTCTTGGGGTATCCATTTGACTTTATGGCAGGCAGGCCATGTGGACAAATGCCAGGGGCTGGGCTCTGCAGTGACCCTCTGCCCTCTCCCTCTCTCTCCTAGTACTCCACAGTAGAGGAAGCCGTTGCTACCCGCACGGCCCTGCACGGGGTCAAGTGGCCCCAGTCCAATCCCAAATTCCTGTGTGCTGACTATGCCGAGCAAGATGAGGTGAGAGACCTGGTGAAGGAGGGGAGCTGGCTCTCTGCTGGTGCCGGCTGAGCGCCTAGTGGGCCCCACAGGCACTGGTTCCCTTCTGTCCACTTGCCCCTCCTCTTTGGTTCTTGTATCCGAGCCTGGTGCTGACTTACTCTCCATTCTGACTGACTGTGCCTCTCCTCTCCCCACAGCTGGACTATCACCGGGGCCTCTTGGTGGACCGCCCCTCTGAAACAAAAGCAGAGGAGCAAGGGGTCCCACGACCCCTGCACCCCCCGCCCCCGCCCCCAGCCCAGCCACCACAGCATCCCCGAGCTGAGCAGCGGGAGCAGGAACGGGCCGTGCGGGAACAATGGGCAGAGCGGGAACGGGAAATGGAGCGGCGGGAGAGGACCCGGTCAGAGCGGGAATGGGATCGCGACAAAGTCCGAGAAGGGCCCCGCTCCCGATCACGGTCCCGTGACCGCCGCCGGAAGGACCGTGCGAAGTCCAAAGAAAAGAAGAGTGAGAAGAAAGGTATGAGCCGTGGGATGTGCGTGCTCCCCTAGCACACGGGGAGGGGCCCCAGCGCCAGACCCCCGTCTCACTTGCTCTCTGGCCCACCTCAGAGAAAGCCCAGGAAGAACCACCCGCCAAGCTGCTAGATGACCTTTTTCGCAAGACCAAGGCAGCCCCCTGCATCTACTGGCTCCCGCTGACTGACAGCCAGGTGAGTGCTCCCTTCCCGCTGCCCACCTCACCTCCATGTGGCCTCCAGGCTGGGTTCAGCCCACAGGGATGAAGCAGGGTTAGGGATGAAGGTGCTTGGTTTTAATTCACCGAGAATTTTTAGTTTCATAAACTTTTTTTTTTTTTTTTAACTTCTAGAGGTGGTGAGCCCCTGGGTGATTCTAAGCTTATGTACTGAACTGGGTGGGGGTAATAAGAAATTTGATCACATTTAGGGCGAGGGGTGCTAGATCTGGGTAATGCCAACTACCTTGTGCGGATAGACCAGCACAAACTTGACTGGGGAAGGAAGCTCTGGGATAGGGCGGGTGGGATTGCCAGAAACGTCCCTTTCCCTCATTTGCCTGGAGGTTTTGCTGGTTTCCCATGGAGGCTACAGCAGAGCTGAGGGCTTAGTGCAGGGGTCCAGGAGTGCGTGGACAGGGCTAAGCCCCCTGATGGCTCTCTCTCTCTCTCTCTCTCTCTCTCTCTCTGCCTCCTCGGCCGGGTTCCAGATTGTCCAGAAGGAGGCAGAGCGGGCTGAACGGGCCAAAGAGCGTGAGAAGCGGCGAAAGGAACAGGAAGAAGAGGAGCAAAAGGAGCGGGAAAAGGAAGCTGAGCGGGAGCGGACCCGGCAGCTGGAGCGGGAGAAGCGGCGGGAGCACAGTCGGGAGAGGGACCGGGAGAGGGAGCGGGAGAGGGAGCGGGAGCGAGACAGGGGGGACCGGGACCGGGACCGGGATCGCGAGCGGGGCCGCGAGAGGGACCGCCGAGACACCAAGCGCCACAGCCGGAGCCGGAGTCGGAGCACACCTGTGCGGGACCGGGGTGGGCGCCGCTAGCCCGGGAAAGACCAGGCGAGAGCTGCGGGCCTCAGCCACCCGGCCCCTGGGGGCAGGAGGCCACAGGGATAGGGACAATCTCCACCACCTTGGAACCAAGGGTCTTTCACACCATTTGCCCAGTGCTGAAGTCTGGCTGCCACCTGTCCCCACGTCTCAAATGGAGCAGTTGGCCCCCACCACCACCCCTCCTCCATGTTCCCTATCTTGGCCTTAGCCATCTCTGGCCTGTCCCCGAAGTTTCTGAGAGGGAAGAGCAAGGCTAGGGAGGGAGGTGATTGGCCTGGAGGTGGTGCCCCACGCCCCTTGCAGATTTCCTCCATCTTGCTCTTCACCGCCTTTTGGGAACAGCCGGGGCCAGGACTGGGTCCCCTATGAGCTGAATCAGCGTCTCCTCCTGAGTCCCCGGGCCCCTGCGGTTCCCAGTCGCGGCCTGCAGCCCTGCCTCTTACCCACCCAGCCTGTCCACTGGTTCCACTTTATAGCCACCTTTTCCTTTTGTTCAATTATTTTTATTTTTTTTTATTATTAAATGATGTGGTCTATGGAAAAATAATAAAAAAAAAAATCTGACTTAGTTTTAACTAGTGTGTGAGTGGTTTTCATTGGGTAGGAACTGGGTGAGCCGAATGCGGAGCATGGCCCTCGCTGGGAGGGCACTGCGTTCTGCACACCTTCCTTCCACGGGACCTCACCCCCCACCGTAACCCCGCCGAGACTGCGCCCAAGGAGCGGTCCTTCCACACACGGGGATAGAGCGGGCCGCCGCGACCCCCGCCGGAAGTCGAGTCAGCGAGCTCTTGGGGGGCTGCACCTGAGTGGTAGGAGGGTCAGGCTCACTTCCTGGGCTCCCGGTCCTGTGTGCCGTTATGCACTTGGTCACCTGCTTGCTACGGAGATGCTGCCCGCGACTGCCACCAGGGGGCGGTAGCCCCTCGCCCGGTAGACGTCCGTAAAAGAACCTCCCCAAAGGCGCCGCTGCCCGCCTCTACCCTCCCGCCCGCGTCGCGCCTCTGCTCCTGACCTGGCCGCAACCCCATTGCGGGGACCCTGCTGCCCTCCTTGCCGACCACGCTACTGTGCGCCTCCCACGGACTCCCCGAATGCGGCCGCGACCCACACGCCCGCTGGGGAGCCGGGAGCCGGCCTCTCCGCAGTGGACTCCCGCGCCTCCCCGGCGCGCGGCGCTGTAGCCCCCTGCCCCGCTGCGGGGACTTGCGGGCCACTTCCCGCCCCGGCGCACCCCGCCCCGCCAGCTGGGACTCGGCCTGGCGCCGGGGCCCGGGCCCCCCTCGGAGCGGCCGAGCGCCCTGCCGCGCGCTGCGGGGGCCCGGCCCGGGAGGGGCCCCGCATCTGTATGCGCCCGGCAGCCCGCGAGCGCCGAGGGGCGGGCGCCCGCCGTCGCCCCCGCCCCCGCCCCCGCCGCGCGGCCGGGCTGGCCGGGGAGGGTCGGAGGCTGGGCTCCCCGCTCCCGCGCGGCGCGCCGAGCCGCCTCGCTCCTCCGCAGGCGGAGCCTCTGCCCCCGCCCCCTCCGTGGCGCTGCCTTGTTCTCGCCGGGGCCGCTCAGACCTGCAGCGGAGCCGCGGCGCCGCGCCGATCGGCTCTGGGCTGCGCCCCCGGGGGCCGGCGGCGGGCTCGGGCGGGGGCGCGCCCCGCCAGCCTGGGGCCTCGGCGCGCCAGGTAAGGCTGCCGCCCGGGCTCGGGGCGGCGGAGGGCAGCTGCCGGCTTCCGAGCGGGGCGCTCCGGGCCGGCCCCCTGCTCCCGCGCTCTTTCCCTCGCGCCCCCCCCTCTCTCTCTCTCTCTCTCTCTCTCTCTCTCTCTTTTTCCCCATTTTCTCCTTCCATGCCTCTTCAGCCTCCCTTCTCTCGCCTGTCTGCCTCCTCGGCGCCTTCCTTCCCTCCTCCGTCTCCGGATCCTTCCTTCTCTCTCCCGCTTGCCCTTTTCCCGTCTTCTCGCCCTCTTCGCTTTTTTCTTTCCCTCTTTTCCTGCCTCTCTCCTGCACCGACCCCCCCCCCCCCCCCCCCCCCCCCCCCCCCCCCCCCCCCCCCCCCCCCCCCCCCCCCCCTCCCCCTTC
>PVJH01017661.1:13915-47325 GCA_004026705.1 Nesogale talazaci | reverse complement strand
CGGTCCCGGGCTGGGCTGCTCGCGGAGAGGCCGCCGGCACTAGGGCGCAGGGGGCGCGGGCTGGTGGGGGGCATTTTCCGGGCAAGCGAAGGCCAAGAACTGCAGCGAGAGCAGCATTAGCCACGCGCTGACGTGCAGCCGGCCTCGCGAGGCCTCGCGAGACCTTGGCCGTAAGGAACGTTAAAATAGAGCTACTTTGCAAGCGGATCCTGTTACCAAGGGCTCAAACAGAACGTGACGTTCAGAAATTGGTGCTGGCGGGCTGAGCCCCGGGGGCGGCGCAGTGGTTGAGTGCGGGACTGCGGCCCACAGGGTTGACGGTTCATATCCAGCAGCAGCTCTCCAGGAGCAAGGCGAGGCTTCCTACTCCCACCAGGGCAGTGATGCCACACCACAAAAAAGAAAAAAGAACATGGTGATGGCAACATATGTACAGGTAGGCTCGATACAATTGATGTATGAAATGTTTTAAGAGCCCCCAATAAAATGATTAAAAAAAAAAAAGATTCAAGAAGGCATCATCATGGGACAGAGAGTGAATGTGTATATATGAACACCCATTTATAAATCTCAACCAAGTAAATAAGTCAGTGTAAAACTTTTATAAAAATCATGTTAGAGGCTGAGCCCTGGCGGCTTAGTGGTAGTTTGCGGGACTATGGCCCACAGGGTTGACAGTTCAAATACAGCAGCAAGGCTGGGCTTGCTACTCCCTCCAGGGCAGTGATGCCACAAAAAAAAAAAAAATGTTAGGGCTGAGCCCCGGTGGCGTAGTGGTTGTGCGCGGGACTGCGGCCCACTGCAACGGAGGTTCAATTCCAGCAGTGGGGCTGGGCCTCCTACTCCCACCGCCAGAGAGCAGTGATGCCCGCCCCAAAAAAATCATGTTAAATTGAAGTCTGTGTATTTTCATAGCTAGATCGATAGATACAGATACATAAATAAATGGCACATCACCACTGACTGCTGCTGAAGAAGCTGACTGGGGAGTCAGCCGAGAGCTTATTCCTTGATGCCGTGTTTCCAGGGTCTCCAAGGGGCCGAGACAGCGCAGGGCAGTCCGCTCTGTAGCAAGGAAGCTGGGCCTCCATGAGGATGACAGAAGACCGGGCACGGTTTTGTTCTATTGTCTGTCGAGTTGTTCTGCGTTAGGAGAGGTTCAGTGGTCCCTAACACCACTCACAGACGGGCAATTCTTTACTCTTTTTTTTTGGGAGGGGGGCATCACTGCTTTCGGTGGTGGGAGTAGGAGGCCCAGCCCCACTGCTGGAATTGAACCTCCGTCCCAGTGGGCCGCAGTCCCGCGCACAACCACCACGCCTCCGGGGCTCAGCCCCAGATGGGCCATTCTTAAAACATATTCAGGCAGTGGGTGGGTATCTTAAATTGCCATGCTGCGGAGTGCGTGCTGCAGCACACTAGCACAATTCTGGAATCGGTTCACTCGAGAAGCCTTGGAAAACAGTGACGACCAGACAGCTAAAGGAGATGCAAAAGAGCAGTTGAACACAGCGCCCCCCACAGGCAGACTCGAGTCCGTGTTTAGGCGGATGATGTGAAGGAAAACGGTGGAGCCTCTTTATGAAAAGAGTCAAGAGGCCAATTTAAAGACGGGCATAAGTCTCTTCCGGCCACTCACAGTGCAGTTACAGAATTAAGAGATGCTACTGGAAATTTCGAAAGCACAATAGAAGAAACACGAACGACCAAGAAGCTCACTGTGGCAGACACGTGAGAAAGAAGCCAGTCTAGCCAGGAGTGCTCCAGGAGTGGTGAGGGCCAGAGATGAATTTCGCAGAATGACATCCAACCCGCCCTACCATCGACACACCGGAATCTTCCATGAACAGGACGATGAGCGTTGATGCCATTCAGAGACTGTCTCCTTGTGCAGCCACGTGGATATACCGCATGAAGAATGCACGAGGCACCCAAGACCTGAGTGCAGCCTTAGCCCATGATTTCAAGACAGACTTCATGGGGAAGGCCAACGCTTTCAGGCTTGCGTGAGCACCTCGTTTAAGACAACCTTTACTTCTGTTGGCCCGGGTGGTTCCCTAATAGAAGGTAAACCACAGCATGAAGTTCTCAGTGTTGAAAGTGCCTTCTGCCTATTCCTAACTTGAATGATCATAAACTGCACAACAGAACACGTTTGCCCCTCAAGAGCCTCGTTGCACAACAGTGATTCAAGAACAGTGATTCAAGACTTGCCGGATGAGATGCGCAACTGTTGGTTTCTTCTTGTCAGGAGCAAAGAAGAGCGAGGAAAATCAAGTCAAGGAAACAATGAGTCCAGAGGAACCATGGGAAACACGCTTCCACTACCTGGAGACCAGAACGAGATGGCATCCGACTCTCAGTCCCCACTACTGCGACACTCTGCTAAGGATCACACTAGAAAACCCTAGACCAGCGTTCTCCACCTCCCTCAGCCGAGACCCTTCAATACACTTCCTTCTGTTGTAGTGACTCCACCCCCAGCCATAAAATTATTTTCGTTGTTACTTCATCACTGTAATTTTGCTACTGTTAAGAATCAGGTGACCCCCTGAGAAAAGGACATTTGACTCCTCCCCCCCAAAGGGTTTGCGACCCCCATAGGTTGAGAACTGCTGTCTTAGAAAAGAGGGGAGTGGGGACAGAAGCACAACAAACTTAAAAATAATAAAAAAGGCCTGACATACTAGTCTCGGGGACTAGGGAAACCCCTTCCACCATGGCCCTTCGACCTCTTTAAACCTGGAACTGAACCCAGTCCCAAGGACCCCCCCCCACACACACACAATAGATCGGCCCCTAAAGAGGATACCAGGGAGGATTATACTCAACACACTTGAAACTGACTGAAAAATACCGTTCAGAAGGTGGGAAGGGAGAGCAGAGAGCAGATGGGAACCTGGAGGAAGCCCAGGGAGGGAGTGTGTTGCACTGAGGAGCCGGCACAAAACCTCTGCAAATGATAGAACGGGCAACTGGTAGACATACCCTGTAGCTGTGCCCGCGCTGTAACAGAGCAGCAGCTCCTGAACCCCTCCCCCCAGTGCCCTAGTTGAGCCAGTGCCCCAAGAGATGGTGAGTTGAAAGTCTCAGCCCTGTGTTCCCCTCGGGTGAGGGCCGGGTGTTTGGAAGCCCATAGACTAGAAGATACAGGGCTGAGCCCCGGTGACGTAGTGATTGAGTGCGGGGCTGCGGCCCACTGGCTTGGAGGTTCAAATCCAGCAGCAGCTCTCCAGGAGCAAGGCTGGGCCTCCCACTCCAACCAGAGGGCGGTGATGCCCCCCTACCCCCCCCCCCCCAAAAGAAAAAAAAAAAGAATAGAAGATACACAAGGCAATTTTCTCAACAACCAAGATTCGATTCATTGTCCTTTGGTATGTTAGTGAATATTGTTTGGCAGCTTGATTGTGACAAAATCCCTGAAGAATTTATAAGAGCACAGACTAGGAGGAAGTGTTTTTTAGTTTTGATTTTATTATTTTTAATTTTTAGAAAAAAAATTTTTAAAAGAACATTAGAGGTGAAAGGTCTATCAAAAATAAAGTACAGACATTTGTCTTTTTTTTGGGTGGGGGGGCATCCCTGCTCTCCGGTGGTGGGAGGAGGAGGCCCAGCCCCACTGCTGGAATCGAACCTCGTCCCAGTGGGCCGCAGTCCCGCGCACAACCACTACGCCCCCGGGGCTCAGCCCCAGACATTTGTTGTAATGTTTGCTTTCTGATCAGTTTGCTTTCATGATTATCTTTCCACTTGCCCTTTTATCATCGGAGCACGGATTCTGAAACAGGCGTCAAAATTGAAGTACGAACCATTTAAAGCAAAGCTGACGAAAGCCGCTTTTTGGTTGTAGCAGATCAACAGCATTTTACAACCGTCAGGACACTGACTCATGGTCTTTGTGGTAGATGTGGAGTATTCTTTTGGCAGAAAATGTGGTAGATAGTAAAAATCGTAGTACCCCCGCATCTACTAAAAATTTTATAATCCCGTTCGTCTGCTAAAATGGCAGATGCTGTTTATGTGTTCAACTGCTACTATGGGAGTTGCATTGACAAAGAAATCAGCGCGTGGCTAGCGGAGGCACACTTGTACGAGGAGGTTGCCAGAAGTTCGTGGAGACATTTCAGGTCTCTTTCAAGCCCGGTTTAAAAACAACTCCAGGTCCTTCCCATCTCAGCAGGGGGGCTGGCTGTGGGTGGGGGTTTCCCGGGAGGGCCGCCATGCTGGGCGAGCACCTGGGGGTCAGGTTCCCGCCTTGCCGAAGGAGCCCCGTGACCGGAGTTGTGGGCTCTGCCCCGGGCGCTAAGGGTGAGGTCGGTAATTTGAAACCACCAGCCGCTCCAGGGGAGAAAGACAAGACTTGTGTGTTCAGGGAATTCGTTTGGAAACCCACCCTGTTCTGTAGGTCACTGTGGGTCAAAGCTGACTGCGGGGCGGGGGAGGGGAGGTGGTGGGGGAGTGAGCGGATACCAGGGACTCAAGTAGAAAGCAAGTTTTGAGAACGAAGATGGCAAGAAACACAAAAGTGCGTGACGCAATGGACGGATGTGTGGATTGTGAGGAGTTGTTCGAGCGCCCAGTAAAGTGATTTTTTTTGGGGGGGGGCATCACTGTCCTCTGGTGGTGGTGGGAGCTACCCAGCCTTGTTGCTGCTGGATTTGAACTGTCAAGCCCGTGGGCCACAGTCCCGCTGCGCCACCGGGGCTCAGCCCCAGTAAAGTGATTTTTAAAAGAAAAAATTACCCCGGTGGGATTGTCTGGAGGGTGACCAGCGGGTCCTGGCTGGAGGAGTAAGTTGCGGGACATTCCCTGGGTCATGAAGGCGCAGCCCCAGAGCGAAGCCTGAGGTGATGGGAGGGGGGGGGACACCAGTCGTCCCTGATCAAGCCCCACGTGCATCCCGCTCGAACGTGCTCCCGTCACAGGGCTTGAAGACGGCAGGGTTCCCAGGGCCCTTTGCCAGGCCTTTCTTCCAAGGAGCCTCTGGGCGGACTGCCTGCCCAGCGAGTCCAATGCAAGCGCCACCCCTTTGGAGCCGGTGCGGAGGAGAGGGGAACTCACCGAAAGTGACAGGGCGGCCGCTCCAGCTCCAGACCCACCAAGAACCCCTCAGGGCGGCCGCTGCCCACATCAGCCTGCCCACCAGGCCTCAAGGGCCCGACACAAAGCGGATGCCCGACACTGGCAGACGGCGCGCACCTGAACCACTTCCCGACACTTGTGGTGACGGGGGATGGAGGGACTGCTTTGGGGTATGCGTCTTTGGGGTCACACTTTGGCAACTCGGGAAGGGCAGTCAGGGGTCCTTGTATTTCAGTAGGGAGCTGCCCCAGGGAGCTCAGGGAAGCCGTGCGACCCCACCAGCGGCTCTGCGGGAGAAAGACCTGGCGGACACCGGAGGGGTCCTTCGGCTCCATCACCCGGAAGCAGAGGTTGAAAAGGTGGTACCCAGCACCCGCTCGCTGGCCGTGGCCGGGGTGTGGCGGCGGCAGCTGCCCCGGGGAGGCCCATGTCGGTGGCGGCTGAGTGAGAGGCAGTGACTGCCACCCCTGGTCACCCCTCAGACACTGAGTCACTAAGGAGCATCTGCCCCAGCGCACGCCCCGGGGGGACACATGCGTTAGAGCCCTGGCTTCCGAGGACCGGCCCAATGGGACGGCGACCCTGACGCGGGCCCTGGCTACCGTGTCCAGGCTCTGGGGGCAGCGGCGGGGTGTGCTGTCGCTCACGCTGTCCACGTGGCGGCCTCTGCGCACCGAGCCCCACGGGCCAGGGAGTGAGTCCCTGGAGTGGACGGCCGGCTGACCGGGCCCCGTTTCCCAGGTCGTGCCCGCGCCGGGGCCGGGGCCCGACGGCCCGGGGAGAAGCCTGGACGCCGCTGTGGACGAGCTGCAGCTGTCCCCGGATGCAGGCGCCGCGGGCCACGAGGTAAGGGCTGCGCGGGCGTGTCCAGGTGGGTGCCGGTGCCGCCCCTCCCCGAGGTCACGAGCAGGTGGCCACCTCCGCGAGCCCCCACCGGTGCCCCGTGTCCAGGTCGTGCCGGTGCCCTGCAGGCCCGAGCAGCCGTGGGACCACAGCTACGCCCTGCGGGACCTGGCGGCGCTCAAGCAGCAGCTCTTCGTCGCGCTGCGGGAGAACGCCCAGCTGCGCAGGCGCCTGAGGGCCCAGCGGCGGGAGCTGCGGAAGCTGGGCCACCGCCTGCGCGCGCACAGGGGCCGCCGCGCCCGCGCCCGCGCCCGCGTGACCACGCGCGCCCCGCGCCCCGCGCCGGCCTCGGGAAGCCCGGCGTTCGCCCCCACCCCAGCCGGACAGCGCCCCCCAGGAACGGGGTGAGGACGGACGCCGCGGCAGCGAGTGGGGATCCCCAGAGGAAGGGGCCGAGCCTGGCCTCCCGTGGCCGCGGCAGGAAGGGCGGACTCTGCGGGGGCTGAGGCTGCGGCAAAGGGCCCCCCTTGGCGGGGGGGCGGGGCTCGGCTCCCTTCCCTCCCCCCCCCGCCGCCCCCCCCTTATGCTGCGGGCTACTGCTCCGATGCCTCACTGAACGCCCCTGAGCGCAGGCGGCAAGGGGGCGGGGCCTGAGAGACGCAGCACGGAAGGCGGGGTTCCCAGCTCTCGGCAGAGGTTTATTGTGGTGCCTTCGTACAGTCCGCGCCTGCAGAACCCAGAGCTCCCCGCAGCCCGGGGACCGGGCGCTTACCAGAGACCCAAGCGACACGAGGCTTATTGCACGATCCAGTCCGCGTTCGGGTCAGAGATGGGTTTCGGTGGAGGCCACACGACCTGAACCGCGATCGCGAATTGGAGGCCGCGTGGGGAGGACCAGCGCCAGGGGAGGGCGCCCTCCTGAGCCCGGCTGATCGGCCTGGCTGGACCGGCAGTCAGGCCGCCGCCCAGCAGCCGCCGGCTCCCAGGGCCGCTTCTCTGGGGAGCACAGGGCCCCCTCTGAGCGGGCGGTCTTTTGCTGAGGAGGGGGGCCCGCTTGCCCCCACCCCCCGGAGGCGAGGTTTCGGAGCTTGCGGCGGGAGCAGCGGCGCCATCTGCTGGGGGCAGTGGGCAGCACAGGCCAGGTGCGAGGGAGCCCGGGCCCTCCTGGCTCAGGGTTTGGCACGTGTCTCAGGCCCTGGTTTTAGCCCCCTCTCCTTGAGAGCCTACCCCTATTGTCGTAGATCTGGGTGGGCACAGTGAGTCACGCAGCCAAGTCCGGGGGGTAGTGGTGAGGGAGACTCCTGGAAGAGACAGAGGGATGGGCCCTGAGCCACACCCCTCTCCCAGGCCAGGGCCAGTTGGAATGGTTGCTGAGAGACGTTGGGAGGGAGGGAAAAGACCAGATTCCAGACCCAGATGTTCTCAGAAAGAGTGCGCCAGACCCCAGGGTGCATGCCAGACAATGCGATCTCGCCATCCAGTGGGTGGTCAGGAAGCTGGTGGGGCGAGCAGAATCGCCTGGGATTCTGGCAGCCTCTGCTTGGGCGCGTCCTTTCGCCCCACTCTGCCAAACACCATCGGTCAGTCTGTCGTAAGAAGTGGTTCGCAGTTCTGACTGTGAGGGTGGGATGCTTCGCACACACCTCAGGGCAGACGGACGGCAGTGGGAAAGTGGTGGCAGGCGGCTGTGGGCACGCACAAAGAGGAGCCTGTGGGTCCCTCCCTCCAGGAACATGATCCGTGGGACAACTGACAGGGCTGTGTGGCTCTGGTCCAGGCGGGGCTGCCTCGGGTCTCCGGCCAGCACCTGTGAGAGCTGGGGGGGTTTGTGTGTCTCTGCACAGAACTGATATGGTACCACTGTCTATTGGAATATTATAAAATAAAAACATCTGATGTTTGGCCTTTTCCCTGCTTCCAAATTTGTAGATTCCCAGGACAAGATTTTTTTTTTTTTTTGCAGCCTCTTTTAAATCTTGCTTCTCAGGCAGTTTATCCATCTGCATCAATCCTGTGAGCTGGGAAAGACAAGAGAGACATGGTATTATAAGGCAACGGAGACTGGAGGGGGAGCAACCGGGGTGCCAGTTGCCCAGGTCAATCACTGGACATGGCCTGCAACACGAGGAGTGTGGCTTTCTCAACCAGACACCCAAGCTGCAGTTTACAGGGGCCAGAGCTCATGAATCCACACCCAAAGGGGACAAAGGCTCCCCTCGGAGCATCAGGGCATTTCTGCAGTGTCGGCAACACCAAGGCGCCCATGTTCCTTAGGTGGAGGCACCCCAGCTGCTGGCCCCTGTGCTGGGCTCTGAGGCCCCTACCCAACAGGGGCTGCTCCCCTCGGGCTGGCTGTGGTGGCCACTCACACTGCTTTGGTATCCTCAGGGCCTCGTTGTCCAGCGCCATCACCTGGTGCAGAACCCCCCGGAACTGGTAGAGCACTTTCAGATTCTTCTCCTCACCCACGCAGGGGTCATAGAACCCGGGCAGCCCAGCCTGGAACACACAGATTGATTCTACAGACCAGGAGACAGCCCCACACCATAGCCACACCGCTCTGCGGCTGCCTCTACAGGGGAACGTGAGGAAACTGCCTTTCCCCTATGGAGGGGCTCAGGACAGACGCCAGCTATAGGACTTAAAAGGAACATGCATGAGAATTTCAAAACATTGTACGTTGTGGTCTAGGCTTCCCCTCCACAGACTCCTGCCCCTAAGCTGAAAACAGCTCCTGGATCTGCCTAGGATGGAACACTAGCACTTGCTCGGGCTTGGCCTCCTCTGGCCGAGGGAACCTGGGTTTCATCTTCACAGCCTGGGCCTGCAGTGCTGAGTGTGTGACCGCACGTTCTTGAGCCCGGCCAGAAGTCAGAAGGTCCATGCCACAGTGCAAGATGCCCACTTTGCTCGTTGCTCACCCCAGAGACACCCAGCCCCCAGCAGGCACTCGGTGGTGGGCATATGATTCCAATGCTGCGGCTACTCGGGCTGTGGGCAACACTGCCCACCGAGGGCCCGGCTGCAACCAAGTGGCCAGGCCATCTTTGCCAGACGGACTCGGTCCCCCCTTCCAGTCTCCTATTAGAAGGCACGCCAGGAGGGCACTGCTCTACCTTGGAAGCTTCCGTGAGGATGAGCTTGGAGTCCTTCACCAGGCACTGCAGGGGAACAGTCACGTCAATCACCTTGACCTTCTCGTTCTTCCTGCTTTTGTCCTTGACAAACTTTCCGTACCAAGCATTTAAGATGATGAGGCCTGAAGAATGAGTCCAGTTAGGACCAGAGCTGGTCGCCGGAAGGCGTGCCTCTGCTTAGCTTGGCAGAGGCTCCCGAGAGAGCCATCGCACCGCCCCTCATCCCCCCACCCTGGCCCCGCTGGCCTGAGAGAGGGCCTGCCTGCCTTCTCACCCATTCTGGATTCTTCTGCCTCAATTATTCTTCGGACAGATTCCTGCATCAACCGAACCTGCGCGAAAACAAGAGTGACCGTTGTCATGACTCTTGTTGGGCCCCACCTTTTTATCCAGAGGCCTAGAGACATGGGGGTCGGTGGGGTGCACCAAGTGACAGGTCTGAGGCCCGCCGTCCATGTTCCAGGATTCTGGCAGGGGAGGGAGGAAGGAAGCTCGGAGAGCTCAGCCCGCCCACCAGTCCTAGGAGTAAGGGCCCCAGCCACAGCATACACCCCTCTCCCCAGCCCAGGGCACCCAGCGGCTTCCTCCCCACGGTTCACTGAGGTGGACAGACCTAACAGACTCCGTCAGAACATCCTGACGTCATCAACACTAAAAACAGGGAGCATTATAACACCAAAGCTGTATTCTCAGCTCCTTATGCTAAAGGCCTGTTTCCCACATCCCAGTCTGCACACGTGGCTGTGGCATGCTCTGGGTCACTTGTCTATAGGCTGTGTGTATCTCAGCCCTTCTGCCCACAAAGAACCACTTTCTCCAGAGGGCATGGTTCCCAAAAGACTGAAGAGGACAATGCCCACAGCGTTTAGTTTAAAGACGCCTCATCATGCCTAAATGCCAGTGTATCTAACCTGGAGGACAGGATGGAAAGTCCCAGTCTGGTGGCCCATAAGCAATACATGTCGTCCTAAAGTGAACAAGGAGGCTGCAGGGGAAGGTGCCTGGGGCCTCTCCCACATTCCAGAGCTAAGAATGAAGGGCAGCAGGGAAACCCAGAGACAAGGGACGGGCAGCAGCCTTCGAGAGTACTCACGGCAGCTTCCGCCTCTTGCTTCTTCTGCAGAATGTCTGTGGCTGTGCTTTCCCTCTGCTTTTCCAGCTCCCTTGTGTGAGGGAAACACAAGCCACACGTTAGCGGGATTACACAGCAGTGAGTCAACAGAGGCCCCTGCTGGCCCCGAGCCCGGCAAACACGTCTGTCACGGAGAGGGTTTCTACTTGGAGAGCTTTCACAAATATTTCCGAGACAAGCTCAAGCAAATCTGTTACACCCTGGATGGCTCTCCCTGCCTCCCTAAGCCCAGTTCTCTCTCTATCAGACAGATTCTGCGTTGGGGGTGGGAGGGGCAGCAGCCCCGGGTGGTGGAGGCCTGGGCCGAGATCCACAGGAGGCACCAACAACTTTCCAGGCTCGTTACGTCACATCAGTGGTGAGGACAATTAATGCTCCTGAGATCAGCTGAGAACTTCTCCTTTAGCTAGCATAGGGACTCTGGGTCTGCCCATACCTGTCCTGTCAAAGGACCTGATCCTTACTTGTTCCAGGCCCTGAGCCTCCTGGGCAACAGTCAGAGGGGAGTGGGTCCCTGAAGCCGAGACTCATTGCCGAAGCCCAAGGCATATTCGTTAAGAGGCAACACAGCAGAACCCCTTAGCCTTTGGTGGAGCTGCCCTCACCGAGGCTTTAAATCTGCTGTCATGACCGATGGGGTATCAACAAGAGCCCTACACAGTACTTTGCATGTTGATGGGGTCCATGACAAGAGTTAATGTCTTTTATGCCATTATGAAGAACCTAGGACCCAATCCTCTTTGATTGTCGGGAAAAGGAGCTGTAGATAAGGTAAGGGAAAGCGAGTTCGTCTCTCATGGCAGAATGAATGAACTGAGGTAGAACCTCGATTTTAAACCAACTTGAAGGGTTATGAAGGAGTCGCATCACCACCGATGATGACAATGGAGCATCAGGGACCATTCCTAAGCATTTCTGGGACAGATGTCATGCCAAGCATCTATTTGCATTAATTATTTTTTCTGGCAACCCTGTGCGGAAGGTTCTGAGGTTAGCTCCATGTGATGGAGGAGGAAGCTGAGGCAGGCCCGTGTATGGTGATCCCCCTCCCTCCTCGGGCTCCGCTGACACTCACTTCTCTTTCTGAGCCCTGAGATACGGTTTGATGAGGAGCTGGTGCATGGCAAAGTAGACCACCAGCGGCCCCACGGTGGCGTAGAACACAGCACTCGGGAGAAGCTGGTCTGTCAGGTGGATCGGGAAGAAGTAAGTCTGACTGGCTCGGTTTAGTCTGAAAAGAACAAAACAGGATCCGTCAGGGGGGTGTCTAAGCCACAGGGCATCTGACTTCTTAGGTAGACAAAGTAGGTATTTGTGGGCTGTGTGATTTCTACCTCACAGAGGGGCTGCTGGCTTTGACAAAGGAGACACGAGGCCCCGCTAATGCTGACCTGGAGGGCACAGGAATGGTGCCACAGTGCTCCCCCTGGTCCTGCGGGCCTGGGCACACATTGGGGGTGTGTCCGCGGGTTACTGCGAAGGCCACCAGCAAGCGTCCCGCTCTGGTTCTTCCTGCTGTTGGGCTTGTACGTGACTACCTTTAGCCTGAAGGCAAGTCCCAGTGGGTACCATGGGTGTGGCTGGAACTCAGGGAAACCTGTAGCACTGAGATTGAAGCTGGGATGCGAGGGTCCCCAGAAATGAGAACGTGAGGTGGGGAGACGGCAGCTCTAGGTATTGCGGCAGAGATCTATCTCCAGGGGAGGCTGAACTCATCGCCCTGAGTTCCTGGCTTCTGCCACCACAAGCCGACCAGAGGTTGCAGTTTGAGCTCAATGTTCTAAACTAAAAATTCAGTCCTCTTGGGATACAGAACAGAAAGTCGTCTTTACGATGTATCACTCACAACCCAAAACTGAAACCACACCCCCTGGCAGTAAGAGGCTGCCCAAGGCACCAGCTTTTTCTCCCAGGGAGTGGCTGGTGGTTTCAAACTGCCAACCTTGTAGGCCGCAGGCCAAAGTGGAACCACTGCGCCACGCCATCAGGAGTCCTGTCTCAACACTCAGAATAAAGTCTCAACCTACTCTGCAAAGAAGGACTCAGGAAGGCACGGAAAAACACGCTCAGAGACAGACTCCAAGATGACCCCCATGCTGGACATAGCAGACAAGGACTTTAAAGCAGCTGAAACTATAAGAGTCAACGAGAAACTCTAAAGGCACATCTCTGAAATGCCTCCGTCACTGGACAGGTTTAAGAGCTGGACGGCGGATCAGGAACTCCCGGAGAAACAAGTTACCAGGCTGCTGCATCCGCTGCAAGCAAGAGTCAGGCACTGACCAACAGCTCTAGTGCTGTGGCACCTGGGATGTGGGATGTGCGGACCTGATTAGAAAGGTTCTTAATGTGCATTGAGAAAGGGGTGGAGAGGAGAAAGCTCTTAGCAGATACTAGGGAAAGATGGGAGGGACTCCATGGTACCTAGCCAATGAGGAACGGGGGAGGGGGCTTGGGAACAAGGGGCTAAAATGCATTCAGGGGAGCTGTGAGGTGCACCCCTCCCTTTTTGCTTTTTTTATTTCAGGTGCCCGATTTTGCAAAACTGAACAATAAAGTTTTCTCTCACTAAAGCCAGCGCAGATTGTATTTCTTGAGTGGTCTTTGATTAAAATCCATCCTGTGATAGCCCAGTGTAAATGCATGGGGTAAAGCAGTCCTCTCTCCACAGCCCCACGGGGTATGGCCTTGATCAGGGGTTTACACTGATCCATCAGTTACCGAGAGGAATCAACACGGTGTCTGGAGATTGCAACCGAGGGACTTAGAAAAGGTCTATCATGAAGAACAGAGAAAAGAACAGGGGACAAGAGGACAGGGCTTCCTTGTATACCTGAGGGACACAATACTTCTCCATGAAGCGAATTCTAGCTCAAATGATTTCCCAGGTAAACTCTGTCACATAAAGGGTCGAAATGACACCAACCTTCCACTTAGTCTTAGACAACTGAGAAACAAGAAACACTTCTCAACACTGATGACTCTTCGTCTCCAAATCGGACAAAGTATATACTACTAATAATGAAAATTACAGACCAACATCCCTTATAAAACAAAGCAAAAAACACAGAGGCAAAGATCCTAAGTAAAGGGCTGAGCCCCAGTGGCGTTGTGATTGTGTGGGACTGTGGCCCACTGGGATAGAGGTTCAATTCCAGCAGCATCTCCACAGGAACAAAGGCTGGGCCTCCTACTCCCACCACCAGAGGGCAGTGATGCCAAAACAAAACAAAACAAAACAAAACAAAATCCTAAGTAAAATCACACCGAGCAACATATGAATACATGTCATGATCAAGTGACATGTCCCAGACATGTATGAGTTTATTTAGCATTTAGAAATGAATGTGATGCACCATGTAAACTGATTAAGAGAAAACTGGAAAAGTACAATTTATTTAAAGTGCTTTTATTGAACTCGGGGGCCTTCTGGAAAAACTTTGGGATAGACACAGATTCAACTGGGAGACAATCAGCTCTAGTGACGAAAACTTGGCTGACATGAAAATACCAGTATTTCTTTCCTGAGAGGCAGAGTGGCACGCTGGGGAGTGTGAATTCAATTCAGACCATGTCAAGGACTCTGTATGGATAAAGTGTTTAAAAAGCAAAAAGGAATCCCAGAGAACCGATGTGCCATACTAGTGGTCCCAATTTAGGGCTCATGGAAAAAAAAATGTGGACAGCTCTCTTTGTCCTTTATGAAGGGGTTTCACAAACTACAGGGAAAATGGGGCTGCAAGAAAATCGAGATGTTCCAGCCCTTTATTAAAAGAATTCATTTACTGGGGGCTCTTACCACATGATTAGAAAGGTCCGTTGTGTCAAGCACATTTGTACACATGTTGCCATCATCAGTTTCAAAACATTTTCGTTCTACTTGAGCCCTTGCTATCAGTTCACCCCCCTCCCTCATGAGCCCCTTATAATTTTTTTTTGGCATCACTGCCCACAGGTAGGAGTAGGAGGCCCAGCCTTTGCTCCGTGGAGCAGAAATTGAACCTCCATCCCAGTGGACCACAGTCCCATGCACAACCACTACGCCACCAGGGCTCAACCCCCGAACCCTTTATAATTTATAAATTAATTTTTTCATGTCTTACACTGACCACTGTCTTCCTTCACCCACTTTTCTGTTGTCCATCCCCCTGCAGGCTCTCCCCTCCCCGCAACCATCTCCTCTTCCCCTCCTAGTATTGCTGCTCTCATTATTGGTACTGAGGAGGTTATCCATCCTGGATTCCCTGGGTTGGGAGCTCTGATCTGTACCAGTGTACATGCTCTGATCCAGCTGGATTTGTAAGGAAGAATTGGGGTCATGATTGTGTGTGTGTGTGTGTGTGTGTGTGTGATGAGCTGATACAAAGAGCTTAAGTATGGACTAGAGGCTGTAGGAGACCACAATAAAGTGATTAAAAAAAAAAAAGAAAAAAAAGAACTAGAGGGGAGTGTTTTTGTTTTTGTGCGTCACTGCCTCTGGTGGTTGTGGGTGCCACCCAGTGCCGCTCCTGAGAGCCGCCGCTGGATTTGAACTGCCAAGCCTGCAGGCCGCAGTCCTGCTCTCAACCACTTACACCACCAGGACTCAGCCCAACTGACTGTCTCTTTCTTGTGACCTTTCTGTCAGGGGATGTCTACTTGTTGAAGATGGGCTTTGGTTTTCCACTGTCTCCAGGGGGTGAGGGGGGGCCCATCCCATTCACACTGATATGACTTTTTTGTTTGTTTCATATCTTTGATGCCTGATACCTGATCTCATTGATAACTCATGATCACACAGGCTGGTGTACTTCCATGTGGGCTTTGTCGCGTTTCAGCCAGATGGCTGCTTATTTATCTTTAAGCCTTTAGGACCCCAGACACTATATCATTTTATAGCCAGGCACCTTCTCTTTCTTCACATTTGTTTATGCACCCACGTGTCTTCAGTAATCGTGTCAGGGAAGGTGAGATCACAGAATGCAGGTTAGTAGAACAGTGTTCTTGCATGGAGGGAGGACCTGAGTGAGGCCCAGTGTTTTCCAGGCCTTTCTGAAGCCCCTCCTATGAACTCTCAGGTGTGCCCTCCTTTTGTGAGCGGAGAGAAGGGGAACTGCCGCCCTGGCCGGAGCCTCTCTGCTGGCTCTCACCTCCCCAAATGGGGTGTGATCTTCTTGAACGCCTGCTGAGTTTTTAGATTCTGGGAGTAGGTAGAGAACAGAACGCAGTCCCAGTCCTCAGTGAGCTTATTTTGATGAGACCAGCCTGCCTGTTACAAAGATTTGGTGCAACGAGTAAAATAAGATCAAGAGGACAAGAGGAGGCAGGCACCCTGGTGGCACAGTGTGTTCAGCACTAGGCGGCTAACAGAAAGGTCTGTGGTTCAAATGCACCAGTCTGTTCCCTGGGGGAAGAGGTGGCAGTCTGTCCCCATAGGTACAATCTCAGAAACCCCATGGAGCCGTTCCAACCTGTCCTGTCGGGTCCCCGTGAGTCAGTCATCTTGGCAACAGTTTGGGAATGTCCATGGAAAGAGGCGTTGAGGGGAGAGACGTCAGGCAGACGGGTACCGCCATCATGCAGAGGCAGCAGTGAGGTTGCAGGAATGGGGGACGCAGATGCTGATGGTTAGCAGAGCTGAAAGGCCTCTCAGCTCCTTGAGTTAGGGATGTGGGAGACGCAGCAGGGATAACTCAGGTTGCCTTTGGCTAGAGAAAGGCGGGGCTGTCATTTACTGAGGTGGGGTGAGGTGAGACTGTCCGAGGGGGATCAGTCTGTTTTGGATATGGGATGTTTTGGGATATGATTTGATATCCAAATAGAGATTTGGAAAAGGAAGTCGGGTTTCCGGCGGTGCAGGGGTGAGGGCCCGGCAGGACCTCATCTATGTCTGGGGACAGTTCGTTGGGGAACCTGGAAGGAGAAGGGCTGACCCTGATGGCAGCCTCCCCTTGGACGCCTGGGAGATGAGGAGCAGCCAGTGGAGGGCAAAGCCAGAGTCAGAAGTGACCTGGAGTCCGTGAAGAAAGGCGGGGGGCCAGTGGCCCACCCACTGGCCCAACAAGTTTGAGGGACACAGCAGGAGTGGAGTAGCTTCAGAGAAAACAGAGCTAGAGAGGCAGGAGGAAGAACAGGCAGCTCAAAAGAACGCCTGCTGACAGAACAACAGGGGAGCTCTAGCTAGGAGGTCAGGAAAGGGCTGTGGGCATGGAGGTGAGCGCTGACCTGAGAGGCTGTCACCCTGACAGGGGAAGGCCAAGGGAGAGCCCGTCAGGGACACGGAGCTGACAGGTGAGCCAGAAGAGGCCCTATTTCCTACACGGGCCTTCTGCACCCCGTGACATTATTTATACACCCAAACCACAGGGCAAAGGCTTCTTCAGTCAGCCACGTCCAGCTGAGCTAGAAGTCGGCAGCTATTTTTGGCCCCAAAGATCCGAGTTAAACTTACTTGACTTTGAGAGAAACGCCCTGCGGGACGCCAACACTAACGGCAGCACCCAGCACGCTGTGCCTGGAGATCTTCCGCTCCGCTCCGTACTCTACCACCGTCCCAAAGAAGCCCGCCCTGCGGGAGCAGACGGGCAGTGAGGCAGGCAGGCCCCCAGCGGCAACACCTCCCCCCTCCAGCCCTTCCTTCCTGTCCCCAAAGAGAGGCGCCGGTTCCTGACTGCTGCCCCCATGTGGCTGACCAAGCTTCCGAGCTCAAGCCCCAGGGCTGGTTGGGAATTATGCACCCCTGGCGGGCAGCCCTCCCCAGGAGAGGCCATGACGTACTTCAGCGATCCTTTGACCCGAGTCTGGTCCTCATCCTGGAACTTGTGCTGGTAGCTGATCATGGCGAAGGAGTGTGGGATCCCAAGCTGAAGAGACACAGGGTGAACCGAGTGCTGGCAGGGACATGGCCTTTCTGTGGGACATGGGCAACTGCCTCCCCGGGCTGCCCTCCACCCCACCCCACCCTACTGGCGTCTTTTAGGGAACTGCACCAAGAGTGGAAGCAATGGTTTGCGGCCAGGAGTTAGAGACGGGGAGACTTCTAGCTTCTCAGGCACCGAGGACGCCTGGGGTTCCCACACTCCTGCCCTGTACATTCATTCACTCACAACCCCCTCCTGGCTCCCAAAGCATCTGAGAGCCTGACTCTGCTTTGGGGCTCCCTGGACCAACCTGGGCCTCCCCTTTCAGAAGATGCGACCGTGACTCTTGGCTTCAGGCATCTGAAGGCAGCCGCCCTGGGAAGCCGAGACTGACGCGGAGGTGCCGTCCCCAGAGAGGTCCCCTAGTCTATGCAGAGGTGGTAAACCCACCAGAGCCCACTGACCCTCCAGGAGGGCGCTGGCCTCACCTGCAGGGCCACAGTGAAGTGGCTGGTCTTGGTGTCCCGGACAATGCTTGTGTTCATGGCCGACTGGATCCCCCACCGCCACTGCAGGTAACCCACGGTGTTCTTGTCCAGGTTCCTTGCGAGGACAGTGGTGAGGCCGGGCCGGATCCCTCGGGCCGAGAACTGCAGGGCGCAGTTTGTTGTGACAAAGCTAGAAGGGCACACGGGCAAAGGGTTGTGGCGGACACGTGGCCCTCGGCTGTGCTTTGCAGGCTGTCCTTTCAGCCAGGCTCACAGGAGACCAGCTGGCCCATTCTGCCCACTGCTGCCCATAGTCTCCACGGGCAGCGGGGCGCCATTTTTCTTAGCCGGCAGATCCAAGCCTGCTGCACATCAGCCCTCAGAAAGGTTTAAAATGTGCCCTGTCTCCAGAAGAGGACTGCCGCCTCTAAAGGTTGTTAAACAAACAAAAGCTCTCTATAGAGGGGGAGGGATACATGCATTCTGGCACACACACCCGTCCTAGACAACAGTGAGCAAGCACTGTGTCAGACACCTCATGTCAAGGACAGAACTGGCTCGGTGAAGTCAGTCAATCTCAAAGATAATTTCTAACACCCATTATTATGGATGAATAAAGCAAAATAAATAGTTTTGCCACCAAAGGAGAAGACTGAAGACAGTGTAGGCCAGGGCCAGGGATAAGAGCCGGTGGGGGGGGGGGGGGAGAAACAAAGGGACAGGGACGTACAGGGGGGCTGGGGGTGTCAGTGAGAAAAGAAAAACACGGAAGTTAAAAAGAATATACAGGGCTGAGCCCCAGTGGCGTAGTGGTTGTGCGCAGGACTGCGGCCCACTGGATGGAGGTTCAATTCCAGCAGTGGGACTGGGCCTCCTACTCCCACCACCGGAGAGCAGTGATGCCCCCCCAAAAAGAACATAATTCTTTTTCCTACTCCCACCATCAAAGAGCAGTGATGCCCCCCCCAAAAAGAACATAATTCTTTTTCCTACTCCCACCATCAGAGAGCAGTGATGCCCCCCCACCCCCAAAAACAATAAAACAAAAAAAAGAAGAACATACATGGGGAGTTTAATGGAACACCACCACAGTTTTTTTGTTTTGTTTTTGGCATCACTGCCCTTTCGTGGGAGTAAGAGGCCCAGCCTTGCTCCTGGAGAGCTGCTACTGGATTTGAACCGCCAGTCCAGTGGGCCACACTATGTCACTGGAGCTCAGCCCAGCCACAATTTTGATGAGCTGTGAGCTGTACAACATTACGTAGTACACTTTTCTTTGTTATATTCCACAAGAATGAGGAAATCAACAACTACAAAAAGATCCCTCCACCAAGGAGGAAGAGTCAAATGGACCCTGACTTCAGCTCCTCTGGGACGGACGCACAGTCAATTTAAACAAAAAAGAAGACTGTGGCGCAGGGCACTGGCTCCCAGGCGATTTCAAAACCTCCCAAGATGTGGGACTCCCTCATGAGGTAGGGGGTGGGTGGTGGTGACATGCAGGGAGTTGGATTTTTAAGTCCCACCAGAGTATAACAGGTTCCCCACTGGGCTGCTGTACGAAACCACCAGGGGGAAGACGGACTGTCTCCCTGCTCTGCAAGGCTACTCTGAGTGCGCATCGATGCGAGGGCGGTTGAGTTTTTAAGACCCGGGGGATTCCAACGTTCAGCCAAGTGTGAGAACCGTCTCTGAGGTCCACTCCCAGAGCAGTGAGACTGGAATTGTGGGGGTGGAAATCAGGCCATCACTCTATCTTAAACCCCACAGAAACACAAACCTGCTAGAAACATGGCTGTGTTCTAGGGACTAAGTGACCTGAAAAGCTAGGAGGACACCCAGCTCCCGGGAAGGCCTCCAGAGCTATTTGCACGGGAATGCAGCACCACCTTCTGGTTAAAGGTGGGTACTTCGCTTCAGTATCATTTACACCCCTCCCCTTCCAGGGAACAACCTGCCTTCTAATACACAACTGACTTGCCTCTCTTCTCTCCGCACCCCCGACTCTGTAAAGTATTTTACTTCACATTAAAAATAATAATAATAATAAAAGGTGACTGATCACCATTAGTGACTTAAAATTACTTTACTGGGGGCTTGTATAATTCATCACAATCCACCTGTCCAAGCATTGTGTAAAGCACATTTGTTGCCATCATCATTTTCAAAATATTTCCTTTCTGACTTTTTAATCATTACTAGACTTCACTCAGATGTCCAGAGGGTGCTTCCCTGGTCAAATGAAGAACAAGCCCCCTTGACTCTCCCTCACAGGGCCCCCAACCCAACACTACCTTCCTTTACTTAAGGTATCTATGGGCACAGGGAAGGCAGGTAGAGGAGGTAAAAATTACCCGAAAATTTTGAAGCCCCATTGCAGCGGCACCAAACTATAACCTTCTGTGGATGATGGCGAGTTCCTCGGGAGAAAGAGGAGCCACCATCCCAGAAGCCCACGGGGACGCTGTGCTTGGTCGGTCGGACAGGGCTGCTATGTGTTGGAATCAACAGGACGGCGGTTGAGTTGTTGGATTTTTGCCCCGGGGGCAGACCAGCCGGTGGTTCCTGGAGCACATCCAATGTGGTCACAGGGTCTGAAAGGACCCCTTCCACTGAGCTGCTTGCCTGCCCTGGAGCTCTGCCCCCATACCCACCAACCTGAAAATCACCCCGCCCCTCCACGTTCAAGGGCAAGTTCCAGCCAGGCTGTCAGGCTGATGGCTACCCTCGGTGCAGACCCTCGCTGAGGCTCAACGAGAGCAAAGTGTCTCCTCCACGGGCCTGACCCGATCAGTGCCGAGGTGCTTGACTGAACAGCCTGGTCCTCGGCCTCACCCTCGCAGGGCTGCGGGGCCTGTGCTGTCAGACACAGTCCAAGCAGACGCTTCTGGCAGGTGATGGACTATTCTCATGATGGTCTATGGGTGCCTGGGTGGGCACTGCCGAAAGTGCCAATGGCTACGCTGATGCCAGGAAGCAGGGCCAGGGCCCAAGTTAGGGGCTGGCTTGCTTTTCTGACTGGTAACTGGCTCCTGGAGGTGTTCAGTTCCCAGGATCCTCATGGAACAGGCATGGTAGCTGTGCCTGTCCCTCCAGGGTTAGTGCTGCTTCTCCTCGCACTTGTGCGTCTCCTCCCAGTTTGCCTACCTGGGCCATCTGGCCCACGAGGAGGGCTGGAAGCACCAGGCGGTGACAGCCATCCTGGAGGAGAAGAGGAAAGGAGAAGGCCAAAATCCACTACAGAAAGAAGCAGCAGCTCATGAGGCTGTGGAAACAGGCTGAGAAGAACCTGGAGACAAAGATCAACAAGTACACAGAGGTTCTTTTTTTTTTTTTTGGGGGGGCATCACTGCTCTCCGGTGGTGGGAGTAGGAGGCCCAGCCCCACTGCTGGAATTGAACCTCCGTCCCAGTGGGTCGCAGTCCTGCGCACAACCACTACGCCACCAGGGCTCAGCCCAAGGTTCTTTTTTTTGGTTGTTGTTTTTTGGTTTTTGGGCATCACTGCCCTCTGGTGGTCGTGGGAGCGACAGAGGTTCTAAAAACCCATGGTCTCCTGGTCTGAGCCCAATGAAGACTTGGTCCTTCAAACAAAACAAAACAAAAAAATATCGCTTCCTCTACTGGGTTCCCTCTAGTTCTTGTTAACACATATACATTTACGTCCTGGCCCTGAACTCCTGGACTCAGACCCCAAGAGCAAGGCCGAGGCTGTGTTCTAGCCGGTCTGCAGGGCAGCCTGGAGCACCTGGTGGTCTCATGGCCTCTGGCTGGAAAACCTTTCACAGGCTGGGGCTACCTGTCTGCCAGGAGCCTCGCACGTGGGCCTCCTGCAACAGTGCCGATCCCCTTCTCGTGTGGAGCGGCCTGCGCGTGGATTTGCCTGTCTCACCCTGTGCTTGGACCTCAGAGCTTGCACAGCAGGGCGGCTCTCTCCCTCAGGGGCACCTGTTCCGTCGGGAAGGAGAGGACATTCTTTTGGAAAATCTTTTTGAACCCCACTTCAGGGCTCCATTTGATTCCTTCTCGCCTCAGGAGAAAGAGGCTTTATTTTCTCTCCTATCCAGTTCTCTCACCGTGCTGACACTGCCCTTCCTAGTGTAGTGACCGCTTTTTAACAATTTAACAACGTCCCGCGGCATTTTAAAATTAAAATAAAGATATTACAATATTATTTTTGCATTCTATGAACATTTTTGTTGTTCCATATAGACCAAATTTTTAATCAGGAACCCCCCGCCCCCTGCTCAATGGTGTCCTGCTTAAAATCTGGTCACTTTATCCTAGTGGGAATGAAGATGGCTCTGTGCTCGAGGGCTGACGGGGCTGGGTGGTGACATCACTGTAGGAGTGGAGGAGGAAGGAACACAGGCTGCCTTGATAATCAATCACTAAGGAGGACAAGTTGCCTCGTGCCTAAACTTTAAAAAAAAAAGAATTTAAATAAGGAGGCTGCATTCACTGGGACTGTGGCTCATATAACCCAGCTTTTCTGGCCATAGTCTCTGTAAAAAAGTTATTTAACAAATAACCTTTTCCTGGGGTCCAGGAGGTGAAGATACCAATGGGGTTCAGTGATAAGGGGTTGCGAACATGCCGGCCATCAAATGAGCCCTCTGAGAAGCAGGGGGTGGGGGATCCCAGCATCACCGGGAGCCAGGAGTGGAGTGTGCCCCCTGGGCCCCGAGATCCCTGTGCAGTGAACCTCCTGAGTCCAGAGACCGCTGTGGCATGGCAGGAGTGAGAGGAGCCGCAGGGAGCCGGAGCATGAGGCGAGCGGCGACGCCCCAGGCCACTGAGCAAGGCAGGCTGAGTGCTTTTGAGGAGGAGGATGTCTCGGGGAGTGGGGACCCCTGGGCACGTGATTCTGGAAGGTGGGCTGGCAGACCCGCCCAGAATGCCTTTGGGCTGAGGTTTACTGGAGTGGGTCCCTCTGGGGACTGTCTCGGAGAGTTGGGTCTGCTGTCCTACAGCGCCTGTGTGGAGTACCCTCGGGTGGAGGTGTAGCGCAGTGGTATGCCCCTTTGGGTATCAGCAAGCCTAAAAGAACGTTGTAGTAGAATGTGTCCTGACTGAACAACAGTATCCTGAGCTTTTCCACTTGCTACTTCCACAAGAAACCCTGTCACTGGGTCCCCAGCAGCCCCTTCTATGAGCTATAGAACCTGGCTAAAAAGTAGTGAGGGCGGGGCTGAGCCCCAGTGGCGCAGTGGTTGTGCACAGGACTGCGGCCCACTGGGCTGGAGGTTCATATCCAGCAGCAAGGCTGGGCCTCCTACTCCTACCACCCCCCCAAAAAAAAAAAAAGTGGAGAGGGCTATTTGAAACACAACCAGATGGCCAACTTCCTATGAAGGCACATAATGCAACGAGGAACGTGCCGCTCCCAGGTGAGCCTGGGCCAGGGTGGCGCAGGCCTCCAGATGCCCTTTCACTCCTACATCCTCCTACACCTGCCTCCTGTGACTTCGCAGAGCAGACACCTTCACTGAAACCTTGCCCACACGGCATACTTGGTTCCGACACAGGCAACAAGATTCCCATCTTGTACTTACCATCGCGGTGTGAGATTTCGGAAGAGCTTGAGACCAAATAGAGGGCCCTGAAGATCTCCAGCTCCAAATTCCAACTGTTGGGGGAAGAGAGAGTGAGTGGTGCCTCACGGGAGGTCATAGGCCCCAGGCTCTAAGAGCAGCAGGCGGACGTGTCCAGTCTCATCCTGTCCCTTGCCCACGGGAGCCACCTGCTGCCATTACAGCAGAGGCAGCTCAGGTTTCAGAAGGCAGTTCCTCCACAAAACACACAAAAGGCCCTCTCTTCTCAAGGCTGGGGCACCCGGCGGCCCTCGGCTCAGGCCAGCTGTGGTCAGGCGAGCTCCTTCCCTCCGTGCATTTCCATCCTGCTCTGCTTCCCTGGCTCCGGGTCTCAGAGGTGGCTGGAGATGGCTCTCCAGAGCCCGGGCTGAAGGCCGTCAGCAGTTCTGCACTCAGCCTTGGAGCCTGCAGCTGGCGGGCTGACTCATTTACTAGGCTGGGTGACTTTCAAGGCCACGCTTCAAAGTTAATTTGATACAGCTCTGTTTGCTTGGCAGCACCGAATGACCACCAGTCACTGGACCAGAGCGTGTCCATTGAGTGCGTGCCTGGCCTTGGGGTGGTGCAGAGAAAGGACTCAGTCCACGGGTTTTTGCTTTAAGGAAATAAAAGATGCTGAGCTGGCTTCCTGGAAGTCAGAGCCTGCAGGGAAATCTTGTGCTTCCAACATAACCTGAATTGTCGGGCAGGCTCTGACAATGCTGTCTCAGAGATGAGGCCTGACTTTCTCGTGGGCTCACAGATGCTTGGCCCTGAGAACTCGGTTGCCCCCTGATGGGCAGCTGCCCTGGGCTCACTCTGTAGGCTAGCTAGCCCCCAGTGGGTAAGTGTTTGGAATCCGCTGACGCGGCCCGGCCAGACAGCACGCTTACCTCTCCCCAGCCCTTTGCAGAAGTGACTCTCCGGAGTGCGAAGTTAATGGAGCCCCCTCCATTCCCATTCTGGGTGGAGAGGTTTCCAGAGAGGATGGCTGTGTCTGTCGCTGTCAAGGGCGCCTAGAAAGGAACATCTGCAGATGAGCAATGCGTGTCCCATCGGCACACGCACTCCTGACCCTGGTTTCGCCAGCACTCGGACTCCTCTAAC
Organism: Nesogale talazaci; assembly: GCA_004026705.1. Taxonomy (NCBI): domain Eukaryota; kingdom Metazoa; phylum Chordata; class Mammalia; order Afrosoricida; family Tenrecidae; genus Nesogale; species Nesogale talazaci. The sequence continues at coordinate 23,125 of PVJH01017661.1, read as the reverse complement.
CCATGTCAGTACAAGGCCCAGATGGTGGGTGCCAGGCTGCCACCTGGGTCAGAGTGGGCAGGCGTGCAAGGTCCCGGAACGGCTTGATTTTCCTCCCTTTGTGAATCTGAACTGCTCCAAGGTCACGTTTTGGGCAACATTGGTAAGGAAATGTGAAAAGCAGAGGGATGCTCGGGTTGGAGTGTACCCACCGGCGCTGGCTTCTCTGACCTGGTAAGAGAGGGGCTCCTCTCCTCCCGAGCTGCAGGCCTGACTCTGAACTCTGGGTGTTCCGAAAGGATAGCAGTGTCCCCGGGCCGGGACTCATCATTCTAGGGGGCTACCATGGAGAACCCGGATCTGAATTGAGGCGGAGACCTCTGGTGACCCTCAGAAGAATGGCCTGAAACCCCCACATCTGAATAACGGGCAGAAGGAAGACATGGTGGTGACGCCAGGGCAAACGATATATAGTGGCTCAGGTCTGCACACATGCACACAACAATGGGCTTAGGGGAAGCCACTTCTTAGAATGATCTGCAGGGCTTGGCGCTCCCTTCCTACACAGATTACCGTGACCTTGGGCTTCTGTGACTCCCGACCACAGGGACTTTCTAAATTGAGAGACCTGCAGCCCCTGGGACACCCCCGCCCCACCGCCCGCCGCCCATGCTGGCAAACATTCCAGAAAGCAGTAACAAGCCAGGCGGTGACTGCAGCTTTCTTTTTTTTTTAAGCTGCTAATTGCATCCTTTCATGAATAAAGATGAGAGGCCCCTAGAGCAGGCTTGCTCAGTTCGGCTGTACTGGCCGGCTGTACTCTGGGGTGGGTGGTGGTGGTGGTGTGTGTGTGTGTGTGTGTGTGTTGGACTTTACCTCGATGGACTGGGAAATGTGCATCTTGTTAATTTCGATCTGGGGAAAACCGCTTCCAGAGACATCTTCATACTCCTCCTCGTACCGATCAAACAGGTCAGTGGCATCTACCCCAACGCTGATGGTTCCCTGGGGGAGAAAAGCAAGCAGTGAGCCTGAGGGAGTGGCCCTCATCATGGCTTAAGGACGCAAGTCCCCGGGCTTGCCACCTCTCTGGGTTCAGGTGGGACAGTGTGTGAAGAAGGCAGAGAGCACAAAGTCACGGAGTGAGCTCCGCAGCAGAGCACCAGGCTCAGGCTGCACAGGCGCCTCCTCAGACCTGGCGAGCCAGTTATTGTCACACGGGAGTAACTCACCGCACAAGGGCCTGACAGAAACTCAACAAGCATAACTGGGTGTGTCGGGAGGGAGGGGGCCTCTAGGCAGACCCCTTCGGGTGGAGAAAGCCACCTGGACACTGCCCCATGATGTTTAGACGTTGTTCTGGAAACATGCTCACACTACGAAGCTGCCCTCAAACTCCACAAAGAAAAGGCTGCCAAGAAGCGAGAGTGCAAACAAAACACGATTATCAACAGCAAGGGAGTTAAAAACTCCTCTACCTCCGACAATTACCGTGCACATTAAGCTGTGAGAAATGGAATATCCAATTCTCTGAAGAAATAGTAAGCTGAAATTCTGCTGACCAATAATGGGCACTTTACTCAAGGAATCAATGTTTATTATTTTCTGTTAAGATTCTGAAGCCTTTTCAAATGGCCCCGTAAACCAATATGTGAAAACATAACCACAAGCAAACATTTTCATTAAATTTCTTAAGGCCCATTCTTGAAAAACAGCTTTCCAGAAGTTTAATTTACATTTAATAAACCACACACACTTGAAGAGGGCAGTTCAATGACTTGACAGATACATGCTTGTGAAACCACTGCTCAAGTCGAGGCACGACCCTGCCATCATCACTCCACGAATGGCTCGGGCACTGCTTTCTTCTTCTCGTTAAAAAATTCTTCCCATGTTTTTGGTGACAGTCCATACTGCAGGTTAGGTTCTCCTCAACAGTCTACATCAGTTGTTCAGTGGCAACGGCTACGTTCTTCATGACATGGGAACATTCCCATGTTTTCCGTCTGGTTGTTCCACTTCTGTTAATCTAGTTTCCCAGTCCTATTATATGCTCATCCTTGTTTTAAAGTAATTACTGATCATTTAGACAGAGGTGGTTTTCCCACCCCCACATGAGGACAACCATCATTTGTGGATGTACTAAACATCCCTTCCGGTTTCTTCCACTTTCTTTCCTATGTTTGACTTCTTGAGTGCTACCTGGCAGAGCATGAGGCTCCAAAACTCCATATATACGTACACACACATACGCACGTGGCAAAGGCAGGCGGAGATGTAGCTGCCTTTTTATTGTCATTTGGGTGAAAGCTTACAGAGCAGATTCATTTCCCATTCCAGTTTGCACCTTTTGATTCCAGACACTGATTACAGTTCCAATAATGTAACAGCACTCCCCTACTTTCTCCCTGTGCTTACTGCTTCCTGTCCTCCTCCTTTCCTGCTTTCCCACCTCTGTCCCTGGGGAGGAGGGAGGGCCTTGTTTCAGCTCCTGTGGTTGACGGCATTACACTCATCTGCTTCATTTTTAATCCCAAGGCTTTTTCGGGCAAGGTGGAAGACGGAGTAGCCGCTGTGCCAGCTTCAGCAGCGGCAGCAGGACCACGACTGCTTGTGCCAGTGTGACGCAGCGCCACCCAACACTCAGTTATCCCTAATAACTGCTTCCTAAGAAACAGAATGGTTTTGATTTCTGTCATTACAAACACACCTGTAAATGCAGTTAAAAGACACTCAATATTAAGCTGTTTTTGTGCTGACCCTCAAATATGAATTTTGGTATTATGTCATGTTGAAACAACAACCAAAAATGTTTCCAGTTTCTTAAACCAAGAAGCTTGTAGGGCAGGGACAGTCTTGGGATTAGTGTGGTGCACAATCGTTGCAATAATGTATCAATTGAAGATGTGATGAGCTACTTATGAACAGAAGCTGTCCTCAAAATTTATACCAGCACTTCTGTGTACTCAAATAGTAATAGAAACAATAAATATCTGTGATGAAAGGGATGTGGTACACAAAGGAAATGCAATGCTCCAGCACATTTAAATGTTCATACTAGAAAGATTGAAGTCTTGATAGAAGTGCTGGTTAAATTCTTCCCGGGTCCTGGGAGAGTGTGCAGACCTTCACCTAAACCCGGATAGCTGCACAGCACTTTGCTCACAGAGGGCTGGAAACGTAACAAGTGGAGCACAAAAAACCCTGGACACCTTTGAGATAGTTAGAAAATGCCAATCACTGAAAATAAACATAACTAGACATTTTCTGAAATGTCTATTTAAGCAGGAAAACTTGAGCCAGAGCTCAAATGCTGAGTTCCTGAGATTTAATTTTGAAATTCCAAGAAGCTTCAGGTGGAGCTGGCACTGGTTCAGGTGGATGGGCTGAACACCCCCACACCACCGCATCTGGGTGCAAAGGCCAGAGATGGCTAGCACAAGCAGCATATAGAAACACTGTTGAAGACACACACTCTGGAGGCCAAAAGACTAACTATGAAAATATTGGGGCCAAATAATTTACATACTCTCATATAAAGGAGCTGCAAATCAAGAGTGTTAAGAGTACTGTGACATACCAAGAAGAATCCATGAAAACAGTTTCAATGCCAAATTTAGTAACTAAAAAATTGAGCTTTCTTGAAGATGGTAAAGGGGTGAAAAAAAGAAAGAAAACATATTCTTCACAAAAACACTGACTGGAATAAAAAACCCCGTCTATTGCTTTGCTAGTCAAATCAAAAGGAAAAACACCAGCGGGACCATGTGGCTATGTGGATTCAGCGGAGGCCTCCGGGAAAATCACCCTCTCGGCACGTGTGCAGACCAGGCCCCCTCCACTCCCCTTGATGGTGAAATGGCCGAGCCTTGCTCGTACCCGAGAGAATGCAGGAGGTGTGACGGCACCCACCTCCCAGGCCAGGGCAGGAGACTTGCTGCTCCAGTCCAGACTCGGTTTTTGGGGTGCACATTCTCCGAACAGCCAGCTTATGAGTATAAAGGCCACCCACCAGGTGATCTCTATACTGTGGATCCATTTGGCAGTGGAGTGGCTTCAGGGTGGGGGGAAAATGAGAGAAGGGTTCTACTCTGTCCTCTGGGTTGTGAAGAGTGGAAATCAACTTGAGGGCAGGCCATTTGGCTTTAAGGCAGTAACAGGTAACAATTCTGGATCAGGATCAATTTGGAAGTAGCCAGAATAACTCAGTGGATAATAATACATTTCGTCTGCCAGGAGACAGCTTCCTACTTCTCAGTCCCATGTGCTGCCTGACCTGCCATCAGCCTTTGCTCTCCACTTCTGACCTGCGCTGACAGGTGCTACAGCTCTGTTTCCCGGGTTGCGGTGGTTGACGGTGCAGGGAGCTTAGGTCCAAAGGGCTTTCTTTGTTCCAGGTTTTTCTTCATGATAAACAAGAGGTTCCTCAACCTCTGTAGGACTGGCTCTCTTAAATCTTCCCAATACAAACTGCCGTGAAGTCAATTGCAACTTACAGTGAGTGACCCTATAGGAGAAGGTGAAACAGCCCCTGTGGATTTCTGTGACTGTAAGTTTTTTAAAAAATCATTTTACTGAGGGCTTGCATACTGCTTATCACAGTCCATCCACACATAAATTGTACAAAGCACCTTTGCATGCCAGCTGCTGTCATCATTCTCAAAACATTTGCTTTTTGACTTGAGCCCTTGATGTGATTGTAAGTTTTTTTAAAAATCATTTTACTGGGGGGGGAGGGGGCGCCTGGGCCCCGGTGGCGTAGTGGTTGTGCGCGGGACTGTGGCCCACTGGGACAGAGGTTCAATTCCAGCAGTGGGGCTGGGCCTCCTATTCCCACCACCAGAGACTAGTGATGCCCCCCCCCCACAAAAAATAATTTTACTGGGGGCTTATACAGTTCTTATCACAATCATCACATACATCTATTACATGAAACATCCTCCCTCCACCTAAGCCCCTGGCATCAGCTCCCCCAAATTCCCCTCCCTCTCCACTTTTCCTCCATCACGAACCCTTAATAATGTACAAATCATCACCATCCTCTATATGACTGTAAGTTTTTATGGGAGGAGAAAGCCTGGTCTTGCTGCCCGCCCCTGTCCCGCTGGAGGTTTTGAACTGCTGACCTTGTGGTTAGCACAACGTGCAGAACCACTGTGCCACTGTGGGGAGCAGGGCCGTGATTGATTGCCTACATCTTGTCTACCTATTGGGAGACGACAGTCATCTTTGCGTGAATCCCTTGTTGTTGCTCAATCCCGCCAGGAGTTTCACAAACCTTTTTTTGCACAGTCTCAGCCAATCATTTTGTGGGACTTAAGAATGTGTCTAAAAAAAAAATAATAATTTATAAATTATCAAGGGTTCATGAGGGAGGAAGGAGGGAGGGAGGGGAAAAATGAGAAGCTGATACCAAGGGCTTAAGTTGAAAGCAATGTTTTGAGAATAATGAGTGCCACAATGTACAACTGTGCTTCACATACAGTGGATGTATGTATGGATTGTGATAAGAGTTGTATGAGCCCTCAATAAAATGACTTTAAAAGAAAGTGTCTAAAAAAAGCAATTAACCTCACACTGTCAGCTAATTCACCAGAAGATACATTAAGTTTGAGGAATTGAAAAATATTGCTCAAGCCAGCACCTTTTCAGCCATTCTTTTTGTTTTTTGGAAGGCCACTGGAGGTTACTGGGCCTGCACAGCCTCTGGGGCTGACCCACAGCTGTATGGGAAAGGACTGCATCTGAACAGCATGTGCTGGGCAGAATTATCAGGCAGACTCTAGTCCCTGCAGCACCTGACCAAACGAAACGAAACAAAATGGTCCCCAACAAAGACTGGCCGAGTGAGTTTGAGTTTTCAAGGCCATTTTTTAATATTTCAGAGTGGTTCTTCTGCCTTCTCAAGGAAGCAATCTTTTTGAAAAGCCCCAGAGCTAGATGGATTTCTACTGTACGTGCCAAAGAGGGTTTTGGTTGCAACTTACAGATTCATTTGAGATAAAATGCTTCATACAATAAGACTTCAAAAGTTTGAGAGGAATTAGAGTCAGATCTGAACTGTGACTGGATCAAACATATAAAGAAAAGGATAAACTGAAATCAAACTGGGCTACATTTTGTAACAGCTTCTGATTGCACATCTGTCCAGTGATCATGAAAGTGTTACTGAGTTAGAACCATCTCCCTCACCTCCAACTTCTGCTACCCAGTTCAATTCGTAACATTTCAAAGCCAGTTTGTTGATTTATTGTGCTAACAGTCCATCTCACATCCATCTGCTATGGAAGAGATCGGCATACTTTTTCTGTGAAGGACCAGACAGTCCATGTTTTAGGCTTTGTGGGTAAAAACCATTGAAACTATTTAATTCAACTGTTTTAGTACGAAAGTATCAAACATTGTATGGAAAGACATGATGTTCCAATAAAACTTTGTTCATGGACACTGAAATGGAACTTTTAGAGAATTTTCATAGGTTAGATGTAAAAACTATTCATCTGAGTTTATAGGTTGTCTAAAAACACAAGCCAGGGGCTGAGCCCCGGTGGCGTAGTGGTTGTGCGCAGGACTGTGGCCCACTGGGATGGAGGTTCAATTCCGGCTCCCAGGAGCAAAGGCTGGGCCTCCTACTCCCACCACCTGAGGGCAGTGAAGCCTAAAAAAAAAAAAAAAAATTAAAAAAAAAAAAAGAACCACAAGCCGGTTTACATGCTCTAGGTACCTAACTCTGCTCCCAGTGTATAAAAACCAGCAATAGTACACCTTATCCTTTATATAAAAGAATGAAACTTCTGAAAATTATCAGGGAGAACTTCACTGCCATTGAGTCAATTCTGACTGACAGCAGCCCTGTAAGACAGAATAAAAGTGCCCGTGTGGGTTTCCAAGACTGATAACACTTCTCAGAAGTAGAAAATCTTCTCTTTCTCTCTTGGAGCGGGAGGTGGTTTTGAACTACTGGCCGTATGGTTAGCAGGCCAATGCCTAACCTGCTGTGCCCCTCAGGCTCCACAGGGAAAGCTCTCTCCCTCACTGCCAACGAGTTGACTGACTTGTGGCCATCCTATAGGACAGGGTGGCCTCCCTTCTCCTCTGGGTTTCTGAACTCGCTCTTCATGGGAGCAGAACGCCTCTTTCTCCAGCAGAGTGGCTGGTGGTTGGAAAGTGCCGACCGACCGTGGGACTGCATCCCAGTGGTAACCAGACCTACAGCGTCTCAGCTGAGCCCACTGTGACTCCAGAGCTAGAATATTAAACTGCCCTCTCCGGCTCCCCGCACCCGAGGTTTTTATTACAGTTAACCAATTAGGGCAGAGTAATAAGAACATACACAAAACTGGTGACAATCATCAAATTTTCTTAAGTTTCTCAAGTTTGGAGCCCCTCACTAAAAATAGCACATTTCAAGGCTTACATGGTTAAAGAAGTCAAATTACGCAAGAGGACACAAAAGAGATCATCATTTTACATTTTATGCATTTATTCCAGCATATAAACTACGACCTCGCTAGCTCACCATCTCTCTGGATTTTGAACTCCCCTGTTCATTCAGTTAATCCTTCTTCTTGTTAGGTACCTCGAGCTGGTTTTGACTCTGAACGACCCGACTATGCACAAGAGAAGGAAATACTGCCTGCCTGAGATGTAGGCCGTTAATCTGGTCCTTTAGGCTAGAACCCCTTACAGTGGCCTATTAGAGTTCTGGCGTCTGTCCGTGGTGACAATCCCATTATGGAAGGATTGTCTACGTCGTTGTCCTAAGAGATGGGTTTGAGGCAGGATTAGAGGGGTGAACCAAGCTACACCCTTTGTTTCCCTGGTGGGTTTGGCCTGATCAAAACCACGTCTCTGTGTGTAAGAGCCCTTTTGGAAACGGAGAGAAAATCCTGGGACCACTGCAAGACGAGCAAATTCGAGATCTCAAAAGTGGTGAAGGCCATGTCCAGAGAGATTGGTGGCTGCGACATGGAGCGTATGGGGCACAGCCATGCCGAGATCTGAGGTCGAGGCAACAAACGAGGGACATTATGGGACTGTGAGGCAGAGGCCAAGGGGCTACCTGGCCGTGAGGCTGAGGACCAGCGAGAGACTTGGTTCCTGGCTGAGAAGATGACCTTACTGTTTCCTGATCCTGACATGTGGCGGCCTGTTAAAGTTTCCTAACGAATCCTCTTAATTATGAGCAATGTCTGTTGGTTCTGTGTAGCCACTGCAATCAATTATTGAACCCAGCATATAAGTGGAGTGCCGTGGGAGGAATGGCTGTCAAAATCAGAGAGAAGAAGAAAAGTTGCAGGCATGGCTGAGCCCTCCCTGTCTTGTGGCAATAGGGAAGCTAGAAATAGTCAGGGAGGTTGTCCCTGTACCTTGCCACATCCTCACAATGATGACTATGTCTGAGCCCATAGGGCACAAATACAAGCATGGAAGACACGCTGACTGGTGCAGCTGAGGATTATCCAGCACCTCCCAGAAGGTGATTATTCAAATTTACAACCAAGGCGAATGCCAAAGAGGAATGAATCAAAGGTTTTTACCAGCTTCTGCATTCAGAAACTGATCACACACGCACTGCTGATGTATTGTTAATTACTGGTAATTGGAATGCAAAAATTAGGTAGTTACATCAATTGCTGTTATTCGAGTTCAAGTTGAAGCTAAGGAAAATGAAAATTAGTCCACAGGAGTCCAAGGATGAACCTGAGTATGAGAAGACTTCAAAAACTAGGGGGAAGAGCTGCCATTACAATCTCATGCTAATGTTTTCCCTCGTCCAGATAATGGTCTTTGTCCTATTTAAGTACATTAATAAATGTACAATAAATTAATAAATTTAATAAATGTTCTCCTTAAATTATACCAAAATGAAAAAAATGTGGAGAATGGAATAGAGAGATAATGGCTTATTTCCATGAACTTTCTGAAACTGCTATGCATATATCACCTGAACTTAAAAACCATCTTTTTTTTAATCCCCCCCAAAGGCCATCTTAGCATAGATTTGATACATTAAACACACTGAACATTGAAGACCTGACAAACTGTGGAATGGCATCCACAACATTACCTGTGAAGAAAGCAGGAAAAACATGAAAAGGCAAAAAAAAAAGAAAAGACCAAAGTGGCTATCAGAGAGACTTTGAAACTTGTTCTTGAATACAGAATGGCTAAATCAAATGGAAGAAAGGATGAGTTAAAAAGAGCTAAAGAGGGGCTGAGCCCCGGTGG
>PVJH01017661.1:0-13815 GCA_004026705.1 Nesogale talazaci | reverse complement strand
GCTGGTTCAGACTCATAGTGAGCCTGTGCACACACAGTGCCTGCTGAGGGCTGTCGTACACCCCCCACCCCCAACTCTATTTTGGTCTGGTCTTTCCTGACAACACATCCAAAGTATGTGTGACAAAGTCTCACCATTCTTGCCTCTAAGGAGCATTCTTGGCTACACTTTCAAGACAGATTTGATTTGTTCTTTTGGAAATTCAACATTCTTCACCCGCACCATAATGCAAATGCATGAATTCTTCTTTGATGAAGATCAAAGACCATAGCCATCGCAATCACATCAATAGGCAACATCATGATTAACAGAAAATATTAAAGTTGTTCAGGATTTAAATGTGTCCATAATCAACACCCATGGAAGCAGCAGTAAAGAAATCAACTGACATACTGCTCTGGGGGCAAACTGCTGCAAGACTCACAGTGTAAAAACAATGAATTCAAGGACTAGCGGTAGAAATGACCCAAACCATAGACTTTCAATCTTATTGATTACACTTACACACACACACACACACACACACACACACACGTGTTCTCTAAAGAAATAAAACTAGGACACTAATAATTTTATATATATTTATATAGATACCTATCTAACACGAAAATACAGTTAATTAATCAATAAAGCAGTATGAATGGCCCAGTGCAACTCACTTCCATGAGATAGCTAATACACTGGCAATCCTTCAAGTTTTGAGGGCCTCTAGGTAATCCTCTGTAGAGCAATTCAGGCTCTCCGGCCATAGGCAGCAAACAGCAAGGCAGGTCACCAGCAGTCAGCCAGATGACAGGCTTCGACAGTCCCCAGCTCAAGAGATGTATATTCCAGGAGCGTGGCGAAGCAGGGCTTGAGGGAACCTCAACTCACAGCGACACAGTCCATGGATGAGGTGTCCCACAGGTGGTGTAGCTTGCAAATGGAGGCACAGGACAAGCAAGGCAGCAGGCTGCACACTGGTCCGAAGATCCAAGAGCAAGCGAGAAGCGAGGCTCACCGAGCCATTTCTATTTCTGCCTTCAATTAATCTCACGTGTTTATTGGCCATGTTGGCACAACAAACCTAACATCTCTCTCTCTCTCTCTCTCACACACACATACACACACACACACACAACAATGAATAGAGAAGAATAGATGATACCTCTGATTGGTGCCATTTGTAAAGAATATTGGCTAAAAAAAAAAAAGAATAATGGCTATACTCTGAGTTACTAGAAGAAAGAACAAATCTGTCTTGAAAGAGACAGATGCTCCTTAGATGCGAGGAGAGGGAAGTTTCATGTCATGTACTTTAGACATACTATTGGAGGGACCAGTCCCTGGAGGACATCATGTTTAGTAAAGACAGAGGCTTGAGTCAAAACGAGAAGGCCCGAGACGGTGCCCTTAACAATCATTCCACAGCAATGATGTGAAGACGCTGCAAGCCAGGTTGTGCCTCAAGGCCGTCTAACTGCAAGATGGTCATGATCCAGCCCCCGAGGGCACGGCAATGACTTTAGGACAGGGAGAAAGGTAGCCATGTATCCTATCTTCGGAGGCAGCTCGCCTCTGTTCCCCAGAGTTGCTGTTGCTGGAGTCACTGGAGGCAGTGAGTGCGTTGGTTTGCTTGTTTCGACCGTAGGAAGGCAATAGATACGTACCAAGACCGAAGAAAAACAAAAAGTCTGAATAAGTGACTTAGAAATACAGGATTAATATCAGGGGGTGGAGAAAAGCAGTTCAAAGGGATGAGTCAGGAGCAGAGGAGGAGAGAGAGGGGTTACTTGGTTCTTCTCAAGTCTAATAATGATTTGACTTTTTGAACTGTTTACCTGTCATTTTGACTAAAATATAGTTAGGATTAAAGAGCCACATCTTGAATAGTATATGTGGTATAGATTTGAAACCAGAGGCTATTTGAAAATGGTTAAAATTACAAAAGTATTTTTTTACTTAATAAGCCTCTGTTGCCCCCCCCCCCCCCCATTGTGTTTCTGATCAGTTGACCCCATCCTAACTAATCGACAAGGCTGGAGGAGGAGGAGGAGAGGTAATGTCTAGACTCTTTCTGGCCAGCCCCCAGATGTCATTAAGGACCCCGGTCATTTCTGAGCTAAAGGAACTGTGTAGGTCAGCTGAGAGCACTGTCTCCAGGCCAGGAAATGACTTCTGTACTGGCTCTGTGGTCAGCCAGCCTCTCGAATCTTTTTTTTATGTTAACTATGTACCCCTGTCCTCTTACATGACGTAGGTCCTCAGTACATCAAAACAAAATCGTGGATAAATTGTGGTTTCCATGAATCAACAGCGGCTTGCCTTGCTCAATGTTCTTCATGCTGATTCCAAATCACCTTCCTTCACATTGTCAAGGGGTCCATCTTGCTTGACTCCACAATCAAGGCTCATGCAGGCAACAGTGAAGAGATCCACGGACACAGTGCACTGGATCCATCTGCTGCAAAGGACCTCTTGGAGTATTGAGGACTCAGGTGTGCCTGCTCCACTGTCTCATATGCATGTGAAGGAGGAAGATGCGAGAATTGAGGCATTTGAACTATGGTGCTGGTGAAGAAGACCGAAAATACCACGGAGTGCCAAAAGAACAGATGCATTTTAGAAGACATACAGCCAGAATGCTCCTCAGAGGCCATATGGGGAGTCTTTGTCTCAAGTACTTTAGGCATGTTGTCAGGAAAGACTGATCCCTGGGAAAGGCCCTCATGCTTGGCAGAGTAGGGGGCCAGTGAGCCAGAGGAAGAGCCTGGAGGAGATGGATCGGCATAGTGGCTGCCAGTAACGGGCTCAACCATAGCAATGACCGTAAGTATGGCGCGTGGTTCTGTGACACCGAGTCGCCGTGAGTAGGAATGACTCCATGACATCTACCGACAACAGCAAAAACAGTAACACACCAATAGTGGCTTTTTTCTCCTGAACCTGTTGTTTCCTATGCGGGGAGTTGAAAATGCACCTTTTCAACCTCAATTGCTCTGAACTTTTCCATCATTGTTCCAGGCCCACTGGCCCTCTGCCTCTTTCCTATTTCTTCCTTCAGGGTTCCAGCCCCACTCCAGCCCCCTGGGCTGGCAGACCCCTCCATCATGAACGCCTGTCCTGATATAATCACATGGCGACCTCTTTTCTTCCCTTTTCATCTCGGTACCAATGCCACATTCTCAATGAGGCCGGACCACCCTTTTAAATTTACAACCCTCTCCTCTTACCTTGCTCGGTTCCCTTCCTGGCTGCATTTATCATCTTCTAGCACAGAATTTATGTATTTATGTTCACTGCCTCTTCTCTGTCTCCTTGAGAGGATGGTAAGCTTCAGGAAGGGATGGGTTTTGTCCATTTTCATCTCTGCTGTCTGCCCACACCCAGAGCAGTACCTGGCACGCTACAGGGACTCCCACTTATATTAGCTGATCAGATGATAGATTGCCCTTATTTTATTCACCTACCCAGGACACAAAAGATACTCAAAGTCAGGCAGGCAGTCAACTGTCTCCTCTGTCCCTTACCGGCAGACTTAGGCCAGTTAAATCTTGCTGTGTGAGTTTAACCCTATTGTTCCAATTCACTGGGACCTTCAAGAATCACAATTTTGTCCTGCTGCCTCAGGTTGCTGAGTGTGAAAACTTGCTTTCATTGATATCACTCATGAGTTCAGTAAGAAAAGTGAAGGCCTTTCTTACATAATGAGAAGTTTCTCACCAGGTCAGAGCAGAGACATTCACCAGTCCCCTCTGAGTAGAAGCAGCTGTTGAGTCAACCAAGAGGGCACTTTTCTGCATGATTCTTAGACTTTACTTTCTTTATCTGACCATAGGGCTAAAACTCAAGTTACTATTTACTACTCGAAAATCTCACAGGAAGACGTGACATAAATCCCCATAAAGATTTGTTCTCTGACACCTCATGAACCCACCAGCAGGGATCTTGTGCCAAGCAAGTGCCCAGGTTGCGGCTATCTGAGGCAACCTGGATCTGCATACTCACATCTGATGGGGAGCCAAATGCAGGCCGAGCAGGGCTTTTAAGGGCACCCCCCTGCATCAGTCTATGGCACGCTTTTCATTCTGAGAGCTCGTCTGCCATGAGCTTCCAGTCTTCTGTACTTCTTGGGCAGCACAAAAACACTAACCCAAAGGTCAGAGGCTCAAGTCCACCTAGTGGGGCCTGGGAAGAAAGCTTTTGTGGCCGCTTTCTGCACAATTCCAGTCAACAACACCCCAGGGAGCTTGGTCAGTTCTATGTTGACCACCGCGAGTCAAAACGCCTAAGAAGCAACACGTGTGTTTGTTTTACGGTTGTCGTGGTTAGGTGCCATGCGGTCGGCTCATGCACAAGAAAACAATACACAGTCCAGTCACCGCTGTCCTTCTGCAGTCGCTGGGCCCGGCCATCCCACTGAGGGCCTTCCTCTCTCGCTGCCCCTGCACTTTACCAAGCATCACGTCCTCCTCCCGGGAACATGTTCAAAGCTCGCGAGATGAAGTCTTTCTGCCCTTGTCTCTAAGGAGAAGTTTTTGATCCGAGTGTCTTCTACACAGACAGCCACCCCGCTCTTTCCCAAGTTCCTCCTTAGCCTCACCCAACAGCAATTCTCAGTCTCTGCTGCCAGGCCTCCCTCCCTTCTCTTCATCTGACAACCCCCATGCTCTCAGATCTCAAAGGCAGTGCCTTCACACTCCACAATTGGATCCTTCCTGTCATTCCGCCCAACCAACAGATGGGTCCATGAGGCTTTTCTCCTGCACCAGTGTCATGGCAGCCCAGTCAACCCAGGTTTATGATATCAGAATAATTTCCATGAAGAGACTGAGTCATAACCACAGACTGATTCTGATGGCCGCATTAAGAAAATTAATAAATTTGCTACACAAACTCTAGATTTAAATGAGTAATGCACTCACAAAGCTTTATGAAAACATTGGGGATTGAAAGAGACCTGGCTGAGCCCCGGTGGCATAGTGGTTGAGTGCGGGATTGCGGCCCACTGGCTTGGCAGTTCAAATCCAGCAGTGGTTCTCCAGGAGCAAGGCTGGGTCTCCCACTCTCACCAGAGGGTAGTGATGCCAAAAAAAAAAAAAAAAGACCCATCTACCCATCTGTATCACCATGTGCTTTGCTTCATTATTTAAACATCTTTCTGACAAAGTTCAATTGTGTTTTAAGCTGTCAGACTAGTGGTACTCAGAGTACAGGACTGAAGAGAGGTTGACAGACTCCATGAAACAATGATGTAACCAGGTTCCTCCACCTGCCCAAACACAAAAAGCAATATATATCCTCAGAGATGGACAATCAAGCCCCCTGGACAACCTAAACCATAATCTTCTGCTCCACCAGGGCTCGAGACAAGATCATTAAGCATCAGTAATAAAGTCAGGCCCCATTACTTGGGATCTTGTCCTCTTCTAAAGACTCTCAGAGAGGCTGCATCCATAGAGAGATATGATTTATGGGTATTACCAAAAGAAGGGAATTAAAATAATCATATGAAATGAGCATGGGCCAGAACCATCCTACTCTATGAGCTTAGTTTCTAACGGACAAGAAATGTAGATAGATCCTGTAAATAAAACACATCTTGCAGGCAGGGGTAAACTACCAGGGAGGTCCCGCTGGACTAAGGGCAACCCATGTGGCCCATGGTAACCTGTGCAGGGCATTTTCCAACTAGAAAAATAGATGAAGGGTTTTATTTACAAAGGGCCAAGTCAAATATTAGAAAGAGAGGCTTTGGGGGTCCAAGAGTGGGAGCCCATGCTGTGGGCTTGAATGGCAAACCCTCCTTTTTACACAGGGAGAAGATGAGTCGAGACCAGCGGAGAACCTTGACCAAGACTCCAGGACTGGAGAGTGCAGGGGTGAGAATCCAGGGCTCTCGAGTCAAAGTGGAAGGCGTGCGAGGCTCTCCCTAGTGACCTTTGTATGTGCACGTGTGGGCACATGTCTGTTGGCCATTCCACTTAAACCTCTGGATGCCACAGCGGTTGTCCATTTCACACAAATCAAGAAGACAGAGACTAGCAACATAGGACAGGGTGGACGGAGCTAATGGAAGGCCATTTTCATATCCTAATGGCCAGAATCTCTCCAGAGTCAGTCAGCATGGGGCAAATGGATGATCATTTGATCAGACACTTCCATCAAACAAAACATCAAAACAAAAGTTATACTTTGGATTTATATTACCTAGCAGACTTAACTTTCTCTAATGCTAGTAACTTCAATCCCTAGAAGAGGTGCCCTCATTTTACACGAGAAAACTGAGACAAAGGTTACCTTGTCGGCTCTGGGTTCCACTTTTCTGGCAGTTACATAATCTCCTGTCAACTTGCAAAGGGGTGGAGTCTAGCCTGTCAATCAGGTCGCAGCTTGATGACCTCATTTGGAGGCGCAAAGGAGATAAAATAGCTCACTGGAGGCCAGACACACACACTCTGCTCACTCCCTGAAAGACATTTCTGTTGAGAAGCCACATGGAGCTACAAGGATGGAGTCAGAACCCTGGAGCAGGAGGAACCACATGTAGACGCGCACCAGAGGAGAGATCCTAGCCTTCCACCCACTGGCCTGTGCTCTTCCTGCATTCAGCATCACTGCATGGCTGCGTGAGTCTAAAGAATAATTTATGGACTAATATTGAACACATGGGTCAAAATCGGACATATAGACTTGATTTGAGGGTTGAGCCCCGGTGGCGTAGTGGTTGTGGACGGGACTGCGGCCCACTGGGATGGAGGTTCAATTCCAGCAGTGGGGCTGGGCCTCCTATTCCCACCACTGGAGAGCAGTGATGCCCCCCCTCCAAAAAAAAAAAAAAAAAAAAAAGAAATAGACTTGATTTGGATTGGGCTGTCTCCTTATTATAGAATTACCCTTTGATAAAAAGTTCTCTCCCACACCCATATGAATGTCTCTGGATTTGTTTCTCTGGTCAATCCAGACTCACGCAACCTTTTAGTGGTAGAGTCTTTTTTTTTTTTTTTCTAACCTGGACTTTTGGCCCATTCTTAGTATCCACATTCTATTGGAAAATCCTGATTGAGCGAATTGGCATTGGTGAAAATGGAGACAAACAGCCATGACAATTTTAAGTGGTGGTGCCGCCAATGCCACACAGGCTGTCAATTCCCAACTAGCTGTGGTCTTTCGTGGGAGTCGAGGTGACCGGGAAGTATAGTGTCTAAAAGGCCCTTCTGATGTGAATAGCCTCGCTATCAAGCAAAACATACTGGAAAGTTGACTGCTGAAGAGTTAGCACCATATCATTTGATCTCCCCTAGGATCCATGTAAACTTATTCTGGTTTTGAATATTTTCTGGTTTTGGATTGAGGTTTTTATCTTACTTTGCTATTGTTGTTCATCTGTGTGTGTGTGTGTGTGGGGGGGGGCAGTCATGTGCTTATGTTAATTTATGATTGAAATGTAGGGGTGGAGTCTAGCCTGTTAATCTGGAGATAGCCATTGAGTAGCCAAGGAGGCCTCTGTGGGCATGGCTTTTTCCTGAGACTTCTGGAAAATCTCGCGATATTTCCCTTGTGGAGATGAGAAGCTATCTCCCCATTTGTTGGGAGTTAGTCTCAGAGACAAGGAATTACAGATAATATGGCAGTGTCCGAGCTGCTGCAGGAGCCAGAGGAGAAGCCACATGGCCTTGCTTTGATGGAACCAGACCTCTGAAGCTCGAGAAACCCTGAGGAGACTCCTGCCAGTGATGAGTTGCTTCGGCCACCACTGGATGCCTGCAGGCACCGGGACTCTGCACCCACTGACCTGTGACTTCTTGAGTCGGAAGGAGACTTTATAGACTGATATCGGGCATATGGACTAATATCAGACTTTATGACTTTGTACTGGACTGTATTGGGATGCTTTCTTAATGTCCTACTTCTTTTATATATAAATCTTATATCCATATGCATGTCTATGTAATTTGTTCCTCTAGCCTACCTGGACTAACACAGTGTGTGTGTACATTTAATGTTTTTTCTGTATAGGAAATCTAGCAAAGATTAATATGTAGAGGCGGCAATGAGGTTCATGGTTCCTTGGGGCATGGCAGGAGAGGTTCGAGGTAAATGGGGAGCTAATAATGATGAATACAAGAATGAAGAAAATGTTCCAAAACTGTTTGGTGATTGGTGATGACTCCACAGCTCTTGATGATGTGACGGAACCATTGAATCATATGATATGTGAATTACATGCCGATAAAACTGTTGGGGGAAACAAACAAAATCTGCGGTCTTCTTAAAAACCACCCCTTTCTTCCAAAGATGAGAATGTTGTATGCCTTCTTGCTCATCTTGACAAGCCAAACAAAACTGGGAAATGGAATAAAAGTTCCTCAAAACCTCCCCACAGAATCCTGCACAGCTAACATCTGGTTATCACTCAATATTTCTGGTTAAAAAAAAATGTTTTATTTATTTGGAAGCAGTTTATGGAAATAGCCAAGTATTGGAAATTCTCAAATAACTTGCATGACTGTATGCAATGATCTCACAGCTGTGCTCTCTCATCTCCCAGAAACATGGCCCCAAGACACATTTTGCAGAACTCCAATGAGCAGTCGCCTCGCCCCCAGATGGCCTGTTCCATCTCAGGACAGAGGCTCAGGGCTGCAATGAGGCGCTCTTTCCTCTTCAGTGCTCTGAACAGAGAGAAATGCCAGCGAGAACAGCACCAAGAACAACGTCACAGCCTGTTCCTGCCTGCCAGGCTCTGGGCACTGCCTGCCCCTCCATCTGCCAATGCCGACCTTTCAGACCAGACCGCATCCCAAGGCGCTGGCCCTGAGTACTGGACAGGGGGAGGAGGGGTCCGAGAAGGGAGCCCACTAGCACAGATGAGTGCCTTGGGGACTGTCAACTCTTCCAATTATCTCAAACTCCCGAACTCACTCATCCGATGTTTCAAATCTCAGCCCTGCTCTCCAGAAGTCATCACAGACTGGAGGGAGGGAGTCGGGAACGGAAGGGAGCCTGAGCCCTGGCAAGCATTCTTGGAAATGCAAGTTTCCCATAGAAGGGAGAGCTCTGCCCATGCGGTAGCTGGCTCTGGCTCCCAGTCAGCGCATTTGCACAGGGTACAACTGTGCCAGGTGGGAAGCAGATTGCCAGGCCTTGCTTCTATGGCACCAATGGGCAGATCTTAACAACCAATGTTTAGGACTTGAGCATTTGTGCCACCCCAGGGACTCTCAATGTAGTAGGGCTCTGAAGGGTGTGTGTGTGTGTGTGTGTGTGTGAGAGAGAGAGACAGAGAGAGAGAGAGAATCTGTTTTCTAGGATGTATTTCATCAGAAGTTCAGTTCACAAGCTTTTCAGTTAGAAGCTAGCATTTGCTAGCATGGTTCTGTGGAAGGCTTACAGGAAAGCACCAGAGTTCCGTATGACTTTGTGGGCTTCACGGCTCCTCACGACGTTGTGGCGTTGACACAGATGATGGGAACCCTCGAGGGGGAACTCCCAGCTTATCATGACAATGACAGGCTGCCTGCCAGGTTGTCCTGGTCACCTCGATAGGGCTTGAATGTGAAATCTTATTAAGCACACTGGGCCATGTTCAATTAGTCACTCGGTATCTCCAGCTGGCATCTCAGATCGGCCAAGCTATCCTACTTGCACAGGGCCAGGGCACACACTCAGAACCACCTCTCTAGCTGAGGGAAGCCAAGACACCATACAGCATGGAACGCATTGAACAGTAACTCTTCGACCCACGAGGGTCACCAGGTGAAGACTCAGCTCCACCAAGGACCTGAGGGGGCAGGGGCGGGGACGGGGGTGTTTCAAGGACCTCACAGCTACTGAAATAGCCAGTGCGTGGAGTCCTGGGGCCACAGATGCAGAGGCCCTCCTTACTGCGGTTTGAAAACCCCCTCTCTGCCATCGAGTTCCTTCTGATTCACAATGACCCTATAGGGCAGTGAACTGCCCCTGTAGGTTTCCGAGATGGTCACTCTTCACAGGAGTCAAAAGGCTCGTTTAGAGTCCACTGTGCAAGCATTGGGTCACCCAAGTGCCTTTGCAAAAGCCTACCCCTCCCAATCACCTGGCTCTCCTATGATACACAGACCTTCTGTGTGGCCATCCTTTCCTTTCCCTGACACCTTTCGAGAAGTCCTTTTGAGGACTTCTCCATGTAGAGGGGGAGGAAAATCCTGGGGCTGGCTCTGTTGTCCTTCCCTTCCGCCCCAATGCTCTTGGCTGGGGCACAGCCACAGCTTTGCTGACAGCCACCAGGGAGCTACTTTTTAGAAAGAATATCACTCTGAGACAAAATCAGCAAAATTGGGTTCCACCTCGCTCTGCATGTTATTACTTTCAAAAGTCACCAGCACCCAATTATTTCAGACCTGCCCTCTGGACGGCAAGCCTTCCACGACACCCTCATTAGAGCTGGCCCGGGGGTACCTTGGGATTGGTTCGCTGCTGCAGTCTCCTTTCTTCCCTCTCTCTCTGCAGCCGCTCGAATTCCTCTCTGATTTCGGCCGGTGTTCGCCTCCTTTCCACGACCTACAGGCAAAAACAAGGGGAGAAGATAGTTAAGGACCCACAAGGTGACCAAAACATACAAGAAACAGCCAGAATTTATTCTGATCTGTACACACGGCCCCAGGAGCCTGCCACTCCTCTCCACCACCACAGTCAGGGACGTCACTGGGACAGCAGGGGGTGCTCCATCACACAGGCCAGGGGGCCCAGGGACGTCCCTCCCTCGTGCAAGACAGTTTAAGCCAGCATAGCAGAGTGTTACTAAAAAGAGAGAGGCGGCTATTTCTGAGGGCATTTAAAAATAAAAGACGAGCAAGATCATCCAAGAACAAATGCAAAGTCTGATTTGGTGTGAAAGGGACTGTTTTGTGGTCTCCCGAAACAGTCTTGGCTGTCTGTCCATGATATGACAAGCTCATCCTTAAAATTCTCAGTTCTTAAAAACACCCACCCTTTGAAATGCAAGTTTCCCCTACAAGGGAGAGAGAGCTCTGCCCATGCAGTAGCTGGTTCTGGCTCAGCGCGCTTGCATAAAGAACTGTGCCAGGTGTGAAGCAGATTGCCAGGCCTTGCTTCTGTGCCAGGCCGGCATGTGCAACTGTGGCCCCCACTGTCACATCCTCTAAGTTACTAACACCAGGGACTGGACAAGGGTGAACGAGGTGCAGCTTTGGAAGTTTCCGTCATCTTCTCCCCGTGAGCCTGTTGCTCATCACAGGAAACGAAACCAAAGGGGCTCCGGGGCCCTGCAGGCCGGCAACCATGCCATTGAAGCTCAAGCGCAAGCACGGTAATGCTGGCATTCCGATTTGATGAATCTGTGCCCTTGCGACGCGGTGATTCAAAGGCCAGCCAATGGCATGTTACTGAGGTCAAGGTGAGTCTGGCTGTTAGGCTGTGGGGTTGGGTGAATGAAGCTTTCCTAGCCTGAATGAAGCTTTCCTATCGTATTCAGCAGGATGCTCCCTTTAAAGACGGAGATTCAAATACGGTTGATTAGCTATCACCTTAGCCAATGACACACACAGACCAATGAATATGCCATATGAATTTTTTTCTTTCTATAATCAGATTTCTATGATTCCAGGAACTAAAATTCTAGACGCCAGCCTTTCAGGAAATCCAGAGGTAGGGAGGCAGCGGGCTCCACGGAGGCTAAAGGGACAAGACTTTTGTTCAAGCACTGGAGCTGCTTAACCTTTGTGGAGTGACTTATAGCTGCAAATGACTTTCTCTCTGACACATGGTGACGAGCTAAAGAGGCAGCTCTTCCAAAAGGTGGCAGGCCATCCATTTCTGGTCATATTTTACACAAGTTTTTGCAACGAGTTGGCACGTTAATCAGTGCCCACAGCACAGAGCAAGGGGCTGCCCCTCCAGAGCAGTGAAGACACAGCCGGGCAGGGCATCTCACACTTTGCTCCCACAGGCCCCCCACATCGTTTATTATTTATGCCTTTCTTTAAACAGAGTACATCAGCATGGGGAATGGAATAAAACGAAGCCAGCTGTAACTTGCTTTTTCCCCATCTCAGCAACCCCCAGGCACAAGCAGCCAGGAAGGCAGCAATGAAAACTGCGCAACTGGTAAACAGCAGAGTCTTCAGGTTCCCTATGAACAGAGAACCACATGGGGCCCGTGAATTTATACACTCGCATTGTTCACCTTGACTGCCCAACCGCTGGGTCTAGCTAGCCCTAGGCCAGCTGGTAAGACTTACTGTGCAGACAGCAGGGTTGGGGGGTTTCTAGCATGTAGGGGCAGAGTGGAGAGAGAGCATGGAAACCTGGGCTTGCTAGCCTTGCTGTGACCTTGGACTTGCGGAGACACCCCAACCAAATCACCGTGCCTCTCTAAGTTCCAGTGGCTTCTGGCGCCTAAAGAAGAAGTGTTAAGGAGAAGACAGCCAAGGTGCCACCTGTCTCTTAAATTCTAGGATTCCAGCACATCAACTTCTTATTCTGGAAGCTTTAGAAGCCTTCTTTAGACCTTCAGAAAAGTTGTCACGAGAGTACAGGAAGCTCTTGGATAATGGTTATTCAGTTTCCCCTAGTACTGACATCTTATACAACAGCCATGAATATCAGTCAAAGCTAAGACACTAGACTTTCTTAGTTACGTACTCTAGTTCGTCATATGATGACGAACCAAGCTCACGTTTTTGGGATTTCGTGAAGTTTTGCTAATATTTGTTTATTTAATCTAGGATTCACATGGGTATACTACATTGTATTTAATTGTCATGTCCACTTATTTAATTGTCATGCCCTCTGATTTGTGTCAACTTCTCAGTCTTTGCTTATTTTCATAACCTTGATCCTGGTCTAGCTAACTAGATCCTGGTGCCTAACTTTCTTAGCCCTCACAAGAAGGGCTTGGTGATCTACTTCAGATGCAGCCACTGGAAACCCTTAACTGACTCAAAATATCTGGTTTACTGTTTCTTCTTAAACCATTCCTGTACATTGTAAGACTGAAGTTGAACAGAGGGGGAAGGTGAAGCTGGTCAAGTAGAGCACTCAAAATCAAAATTAATGTGTGGCTGACCTAGGCAGGGGCGGCATCTCTCTGTGTAATCCAGAATCTGAACATGGTCTTTGCAGGCGATTAGATTACTCGGCCTCCATTCCACTCACCGACCACCGACAGGTTCCCAGCTCAAGGTTGCAATTTGGCCATTTTGAATAAGATGCCAATTTCATATTTAGTGTGGGTATTCTCACAAACCCTGCTGAGCTACTGAGCGAAAATGTCTGTTCTCAAAAGTTGGGCATTGTTACATCTCCTTCTTGGAATCCCACCAGAAAAATACAGTCTCTTAAAGGTCACAAAAATGCATCTAAGGATTGAAACTGTGCCAATGCCTCATGCAATCTAGAGAAGACCAACTTTCCGCCCTCGTCTCTAGCAACCAGAGGGAAGCTAAGGGCATGTCCAGTCCAGGGAGCAACAACCTGGTTGGGCGCTTTGAGATCTTTGGATTCGAGGTGCCTCAGACGCTCACTTGGAGGCATGAGCAGAGGGAGGGGTCACATGGGGGGGGGTGAACTGCACGGGGGGACAGTGCTAGACGAAGTGCCACCAACATGACTATCTATAAAAATGTTTCATTCCCCTCTCTTAGTCTCTCCGCCATCCGGAGGGTGCCTCTGCTCCGACCTCACCATGTCGTCTCATAAGACTTTCAGGATCAAGAGATTCCTGGCCAAGAAACAGAAGCAAAATCGGCCCATTCCCCAATGGATTCGAATGAAAACTGGCAATAAGATCAGGTACAACTCCAAGAGGAGACATTGGAGAAGAACGAAGCTGGG
>PVJH01017660.1:0-47307 GCA_004026705.1 Nesogale talazaci | reverse complement strand
TGGTCTGAGAGTACTGTGTGAGCACTACAGTTAACAATCACACACAACGGAGAGTACTCTGGGAGACAGCTGGAGGGTGAAAGCGTGCCTGAGCTGTGCCTCACTGGAATCGGCTAGGGTCTGACACCAATTTCAACTCTCCTTCCCCCTCTGTGAAACCAGAGGAGATCAGCCACTGCCATCATGCCATTTTTCAGCAATGCACAGTTCATGTATCTGGGGTGGGCTTTTCTCCTGAGAATTACTCTATTATCTTCTAATTTAACAAAGTTATTTTACAAAACATCAGTTCCCATTCAGTCAATTTTGACACGTGATTGCCTGTTGTATCAGAACAGAGCTGTGCTCCATAGGTTGTCAGAGCTGATGACTCGAAATTAAATAAACAGCTACTCATAGACTCATGCCTTCAACTTCTCCTTAGCAGAAAGCAAGCAACTGCGCACTACCTACTCAGGAACTCCACTAAGGTAATTCAGAACATAGCAAATCAATCAATCTACATCCAAAGGCATTTTTTGTTGGTTTGTTTTGGGGGGAGGGGCATCACTGCCTCTGGTGGTCGTGGGTGCTACCCAGTGCTGCTCCTGAGAGCCGCCGCTGGATTTGAAGCACCAAGCCCACGGGCCGCAGTCCCGCACTCAACAACTTACGCCACCGGGGCTCAGCCCGGCCCAAAGGCATTTTTTATCGAATAGGAGAGCCACCTGCTTCTTTTAAGGGTGCTCTAAGTTTCCCTGCTTCATGCAGCCCGCTTGTCTGTGTCCTAAACTAAACACCCCACTCTGTCATCTTGAAATCAGTTTAGTCTACCCTTCTTCAGAACCAACTAACAACCCCTCCCTCATAGTCACACTGAGTCAGTGATCCTTTCAGATTGGTACATATGATAGCGATACACGGGGAGACCAAACGTGATGCTGGGCTTCAGCTTTGATTCTTTGATCACGATCACAGACCTATAACTTAACACTGTTAACCAATTTCACTAATTGTGAATAATTACTATTTATTTTATGGAATAACATTGTATTAACAATGTAGCGAACCAGCAACACCAATTACTATATATACTCAAATATAAGCCAACCAGAATATTAACCAAGGCACCTAATTTTACCACAAAACTGCATTAAAAATGTGCTGAAAAACTCAACTTATACATGTGTATACACGATATGTGAGTTTATAGTTCATGTTTTTTTTGGGGGGGGGAGGGGCATCCCTGCTCTCCGGTGGTGGGAGTAGGAGGCCCAGCCCCACTGCTGGAATTGAACCTCCGTCCCAGTGGGCCGCAGTCCCGCGCACAACCACCACGCCACCGGGGCTCAGCTATAGTTCATGTTTTTTATTGAATTGTTTTTTACCAAAGAGTATCTTTGGTTTTGATGATGATGGCAACAAATGTACAAATGTGCTTGATACAATGTATGTCTAGGTTGTGATGAGTTGTATGAGCCTCCAATAAAGTGATTTGAAAAGAAGAGTATCTTTGACGTCCACACACTTACTGCACACCTGAGTGCCATGGTGTGTGGGAGAGCTGCAGTCTGGAGCACTCTACACAACTATAATAAAAAGCAGGCCTTCCCAGAGCAAGTCACAACACCCCAAGGCTGACCTATACTGTAATCTGACTTGCACAAAATCCTTTAATTTCCTTATAAAAAGATAAGGAAAATGACAATATTGTCCGCTATTTTTTAATCCGAGAAATGGCTTTAGACGTATGATATATGTAGTTAGACATATGAAGTATCAAACATAAAATACACAAATAAAAGGGTTTGTATTTCACTGAACATGACACAAAGGGAAGGAGGGTTGTATATACACTATTTAAGGATAAAACTTCACACACAGTGGAAGACATAGGGTGTATGGAGGCAACAGCAAGCTAGCTGAGAGGAATTACTCAGAGGCAGAAGGGCCAGCGTGATGATGGGGCAGGAGGAAGGGAAAAGGAAACAGAAGAAAATTCTCAAAAGGAAAGCTATGGATAGAGGTATAGAAATAGGTATGTACATATATAAATGTATTAATTCATAAAAACAGAGGTACTGGCCTATGCATATATATTTATATGGCAATGCGTTGAGGAAACAGGACTTTGGGTCTCTCTGTGCAAGTCCTCCCTCGATGCAAGAACACTCTGTTCAACCTGGCATTCTGTGATGTGCGTCCTTCTGACAGGATCAGTACTTACAAAATGGGCACAGAAGTAAATGTGGTAAATGGTAAAGCAAGCTGATGGTGCCTGCCTATCAAAAGATAAGAGAGTCTGGGGTATATTAAAGACTTGAAGTCAAATAAATAACCATCTAGCAGAGAAGCAACAAGCTCACATGAAAGAAGCGCACCAGCCTATGGGATCAGAGGGGTCACCAAATCAGGTAAAAAGCACCAGAAGACCCCAAATCCATCTGCAGACAATAGGACATCCCCTCACAAAGGGCCACGAGGAAGAGAGGAGTCAACCAGGACACGGTATAGCACCAAGGAAACAAACAACATTCCCCAGGTTCATTGAAGCTTCCTGACACACACACCCCATCATGATTCCAGTCTTGCTTCAGTTCTGGCTAGACCAGAACATGTACACTGGTAGAAATAAGAGCTCACGCACATGGAATTCAGGTCCAATAAATTCCTCAGGAACAAAAATGGGAGTAGTGTTACCAGGTGGGTAGGGGAAGGGGGAGGAGAGAAGAAAGGGAGAACTGATTGCAATGACAGATGCAGAAAACACACACACACACACCACCAACCACCACCACCACCACCACTACCCCTGCCCCCCACCCAGGACATGAACCACAGAAAGGTGGGGAAAGGGAGAGAGAGTGTAGTGGTAAGGTAAAATATGAAAACAATAATTTTAATTTATCAAGGGGTCAAAAGGGTAGGGAAATAAGATGAGCTGATATGATGGCAACATATGTACAAATATACTTGAAACATGATGCATAGAATGTTATAAGAGATGTAAGAGCGTCAATGATCTTTTAAAAAGAAGAAATGTGTCTAATGGGCCAATAGTTTTTCTGTTGATTAAATAAATAATAATTTAACTCACATTATAAGCATGTATAAAGTAAGAATTTGATTTGAAATTATTTTATTTGGTCACCTAAAGCTACACCTCAATAAATACAAAAGATTACTAGTAATATGAAAAATATTATTTAGACAACTTGCTTACCCGTTTTATTGTCAAAAAATTTGATATGTCTATCTTCATGGGCTGTTATTGTGACAGGAAGTGTGGGATGACTTACTACTCTGTTGATGTGATTATTAGATTGTAAACCTAAATAAAAAGAAAAACAATGCATTAAAGTTCATACTTTCAAAGGTTGAATTACTCTTCAGATTAAAAAATAACAATCCTTAAAAACTAAAATATCAGTAACTAAATCAACCACTTTACATGTATACAAGAACTCTCATATATTAAATTTAAACATATAAACTTTAATTTTATGATACATGAGTGCTTCAAGAAATTCATGAAATCAGGACCAATGAAAGTAGTGGTATCAGGAGTGTAAGGGTAAGGTGGGGGGAAAAAGGGGAACCGATCACAACGACCTACATTTAACCCCCTCCCAGGAAGATGGACAGCAGAAAAGTGGGTGAAAGAGACATGGAAGACCTGTCTTACACCCGATGTAAGACATGGGAAAAAGTATTAATTATCACGGTTCCTGTGGGGAGGAATGAGCTAGCACCAAGGGCTCAAGTAGAAAGAAACGGTTTTGAAAATAATGATGACAACAAATTTGTACAAATGTTCTTGATACAATGGATGTATGGATTGTGTTGAGCTATAGGCACCCCCAACCAAAAAGAATTCATGGAAAGATTATACAGTATCTTTCAAATCCGATTGCCTATTACATTTAAGGAGCACTTGAGTGTGTGCAAGGCTATCTAAATTGGGTGAAGGTAGGACAAAGGAGATCTTCTTGGAAATTTAACTACGGAACTATTCAAAAATTTTATGTAATTGCAAAATAACTTTTTGTTCCCAATGAAACTCTCACAGCCTCTTTGTTAATCTCATCTCTATAGTCTTCCTTTTTTCGCAACACTCTACTTTACAAAGTAGAAAACACTTTTTCATTCACTGGTCCCACTTGATGACATGTCAGAGCATGTGAAATGAAGTCGAGTCTGAGGAACAACATACTTGCTTCACTAGTAGTCCATTCAAAACCAACTCACAGGCTGTAATTGTTTACTAGTCCCATATTTCTCCCAAGAAGCAGGGGTGGGGTGGTTAAGAACTTTGGGCCTTTTGGGCTGCAGTCCAACTTGTAACCACTAACAAGCAGGGTTCCTTTTTCAATGCACGGTGCTTTCAATATTTTCTGCCAACACCACATACTCCAAGGGCAAAAATTTTTCATTAATCACTCTTATTTGAATAGCTTTGTCAAGGATTTCCTTTTACTTTATTCATAATCAATGCTAACCAAAGCAATAGTTAAAAAAAATCAAACCCAGTACTGCATTGGGAAGAATTCTTTAAAGTATTCAAGAGCAAAGGTCCCTTAGGGAACTAAGAAGGTCCTTACTTAAGCCATAATATTTTAAATCGGTCATATGCACGTGAAAGCTAAACAATGCATAAATGGAAAACTGGGGAAAACTGACATGTTTGAATTATGATGTAATAGCCAAAAGGACAAACAAATCTGTTTTTATGAAAGTATTGCCAGAATGCTTAGACACAAGGATGGTGGGGTTCCATCTTAAGTACTTTGGACCTATTATCAGGAAGAGTACTCTTTGGAAAGGACCTCATGCTGGATAAAGCAGAGGTTCAGTAAAGAGTGAGTGAGTGAGTGAATATGATACACTGGCTACAACAATGGATTCAAACTGTTAAATAATTGTGAGCATGGTTGAACACCAGTGTTTATTCTGTTGTAGGTGGGGTTGCTGCGATTCGGAGCTAAATGTATTGCTTTTAATACAACTGCAGTTTCCACATGCAGAGGAGATTGAAAATACCGTGTGTAGCAATCATGTATTTGAGATGTCAATTTCATGATTGAGATGTAAGGGTTGTCAAGTCTAGCCTGTTAATCTGGACATACCCATTAAGTAGCCAATGACGCCTCTGTGTGGGTATGGCTTTCTCCTGATAATTCTGGGAAGTCTCACAGTATTACCTTCATGGAGATGAGAGACCATTTTTCCCAGTTGTTGGGAATCGCTGGACTGACAAGATGGCAGTATCTGAGGAACCGAAGAGCCAGAGGAGAAGCCACATGGCCTTACCCTGATGGAACCAGACCTCTGAAGCTGGGAAAGCCAGAGAGACCCCTGCCAGTGCCAAGATGTTTCTATCACCAATGGATACTGTTGATGGACCCTGAGTCCTGGAAACGAGGAGCTGTGAAGGGACCCTGCAAGCGCCGGGACTCTGCATCCACTGGCCTGTGACTTCATGAGTCAGAAGGAAACATTATAGACTGGTATCGGACATGCGGCCTAAGATTGGACTTATGACCTTGGAATAGACTGGGTTGGGTTGCTTTCTCAATGTTCCATTCCTCTTGTACATAAGCCATTCCCTTATATCCATATGCGTGTCTATGAATGTTTCTCTAGTCTACCCGGACTAGCACACCGTGGCTTAGGTTGGCACATCTTAGGCTTCAAAGTGAGATTTTTGCAGCCAATCTGTCCAATGCAATGCACCGTTTGTTCAACCTGCTGGGGGTTTTTTATATCGTTGCTTCTGTAAGTCATTGGAGATCCAAGTAACATGACCCTGGCCTTTTCCTGACTTAAGTTTTACCATCATCTTTATCTACAGAATAAATGTATATTCCCTTTTGGGAAATCCATATATACGGTCACAGTTTACACTGTTGAAGATGTTATTTGTAACATGTAAGTTGCTGGTCTGGCAATTTTTGTCACCTGGCATTATTTCTGTCAACAAGGCCAAAATTTTCGCCTTCCAATACTACTCCTTTCACATTTCAATCATCATCTTGACAGACAACAGAAGTGAGTAAAATATTCAATTCTTCATCTTTGGAAATAGTGGCTACTTAGTAACGAGTCATACCAAATGGATAAGAGTATTATCACATTATTGGTAGCATTGTACTTGAAGATAAATCTTAAAAGTGTTCTTTCTGGGCTGAGCCCCAGTGGCATAAGTGGTTGAGTGCAGGACTGTGGCCCACAGGCTTGGTGATTCAAATCCAGCGGCGGTTCTCCAGGGGCAAGGCTGGGTAGCTCCCACAACCACCAGAAGGCAGTGATTGCCGCCGCCCCCCCCCCCCCCCAAAAAAAAGTTTTCTTTCTGGAAATGAGAAAACATTCCTCTTCAATTTGTCATTTCTGGTAAAGTAGATCATTATCATTCCTGGCAAAGTAGATCACATGACTGCTTGATTCAAAAAGGACAAGACAAAAAAAAAGGGCCAACACAACTTCATTTCATTTTTGGTGACTTCCTTTTTTCCTATATGCATACTTTTCACATTCTATTCATAAATGTCTCCAGAGGCTTCTTCACATTTTGAGTCATGCCACACCAGCAAATGAATATCCTTTATTCTAGTCTGTCTTAGTATGAAAGGTGCACAGGTATTTTTCCTCCATGAGTAACTCAGCAGTTATTTAAAATACTGGTGGCATACCTTTTAACATCACAGTAAAACATAAGCCAACAAAGTACAACAAACTGAGACGTGACGGTGGGTAGAAACTTTAAAGCACCGTAATGGGACTATACATTCTTATACGGATTATAAATTAGGTACAAACTAGTAATGCTAACTGAACTACTAGTGGTGATATTGGTTGCCATTCTTATTCTAAGAAAGTTGTACAAAAGTCACTGGGATAAGTAAACATGAAAAATCGTGATAGTTTTCTTGAGAATTAAATACTTCCAACATGCCTGCAAGGAGGTAAACAATAGGTATCAATGGGAGTAATCTGAAGTGAATCACAAGAATTTATGATTTTATCAAGTGTCTGACTTTTATGAATTTATAACAACTGTGAGCTGTCTATTGAAAAAATATAAAATAGTGACCAACCCAGGAGTCATGATGGCCACGAGAGCAAAACTACCAGATTATAATCCCCATTAGTAATTTCCCAGTAAAAACAATGGCTCCTGAGTGAAATAGCTCACGTCAGAGCTGGGGCACAAAATGAGCAAAATGTGGCTAAAGCATCTTGTCTTATTAGAATACAAGGCAGCTATCAATGATGATAAGGTCATGTATGTCAAAAGGAATTCAAAGTCAAAATGATTAAGATTTCACTGGGCAAAGATGAAGAGAACAACAATAACTGTAATAGACGTGCAGTTTCGAAACATTATTAAAATAGACATATAACTTTAAGAGATTATACTACTATTAAAAACCCAATCAGTGATCATCTTTGGAGGATGCTCAGGAACAATTTTCTTATTTGAAAACTGATAAACAATGGTGGGCTGAGCCCCAGTGGCGTAGTAGCTGTGTGCGGGACTGCAGCCCACTAGGTTGGAGGTTCAAATCCAGCAGCAGCTCACCAGGAGCAAGGCTGGATCTCCTACTCCCACCAGAGGGCAGTGATGCCCACCCCCAAAAAAAGATAAACAATGGTTCATTTATCTTGCCTTTTATATGTAATTGCTAATAATTCTCAAGGAATCAGATTATCAATGGGGACACATTCCTTTTTATACAAACATCAAAATTAATAAATGAAAGAAAAATGATAAACAAGAAAATTGACGGGCTGAGCCCCAGTGGCACAGTAGTTGAGTGTGGGACTGAGGTCCACTAGGGTGGTGGCTCAAATCCAACAGGAGCTCTCCAGGAGCAAGGCTGGGCCTCCTACTTCCATTCCACCAGGGCAGTGATGCCCACAAAAAAAAAAAAAAAGAAGAAGAAGACAATTGACATTTTTCAACAGCTAATGGAACCAGGTAAGTATCACAAAGACTCATATCGCAAAAAGATAACCTAGATAAAGCAGGCATTATTTACCTTCTCTTTTTTTTTTTGTTTTTTTTGTTTTTTGGTTTTTGGGCATCACTGCTCTCCGGTGGTGGGAGTAGGAGGCACAGCCCCACTGCTGGAATTGAACCTCTGTCCCAGTGGGCCGCAGTCCCGCGCACAACCACTACGCCACCGGGGCTCAGCCCTATTTACCTTCTCATGAAAGATCACAAACTATCTAGTTTTGCCAAATACCCTTTTTAAAAGAAACAGAATACATAAAGGGGGAACCTACAGATGAAAGGACACTTATCAACCAACTACAGTACACATACCCTATCTAGAGCCCAATTTAGATGAACTGTAAAAAAAGTGCCACACATCCCAGCCTTACAACACTAGCCATTTGCAGAAAATTACTGAAACTAAATAATGAGTACATCTAGTTTACCATATTATTCTCTTTGTTTTCACATGTATTTCTATAAAAAGTACATACATAATTACCGCCCTTGCTTTTACCTTTACATTGCTCCATCCATGGTGCCATCTCATCTATCCAAATTTTTAAGAATGATCACAGAAAAGGGCCCAACACACAACTATAATAAACAAAAAGTAATGCTGCCATACTAAATTCAAACAGAAAAAACATTCAAATTTGCTATAAAGAAGATCATGACACAGTGGCTCCAACAGTGAGTTCAAGCACAGGCACAATGGTGAGCTGGCACAGGACCAGCAGTGTTTTGTACTGTTGTACATAGGGTCGCTGCAGGTCAGAACCAACTCGATTGCACCCACCAACAATTGTATAAGCCTTTCAGAGGGTTCAAAGAAGCCTGTGAAAACTTACCAGAATCTACTTGTGATGAAAGTACCACCAATGACTGTGATGTTTCTAAATCATAAATTATTGTACTACCAGTGTTGAAAGAGGTCACCATATGAGCTGGATCACAGCCTATAAAGTCAACTGATGTAGGTATTCCATGCTCTGAAAGGAGCACAAGAGATACAGTACAATTACATATATTTTGAAATAATCATCTTGTTATAAAGAAATAGTTCATTCTTGAAGTACTGTTAATAGTCAAAAAGGAAAAAACTATGCTAGGAATGACATAATTATTTCATCAACTATTTTAAGTATTTGCAACAATCATTTTATCATTATAAGGAAACTATAACTAGGCAAAAAAAGGAAGTTGAAGCAGAAGGTTATTAACTTGGGTGAAAGAAAACAATGTAATCTACAAAAGGGAGAAGAGCAATGAAAGGAGGGGGGAAAAGTATTGAAGGTTTTAATAGTTTAACCTGATGATATGAAATGTAAGTCCTTATTCAATTTGTAATAAAAAAATTAAAATTATGATGAGTTCATGAAGTTTTATGAAAAAAATGTTTTATGATTTTTTTTCAGAGAGGGCAAAAATTGCTGAGTCTTTTAATTTTTTTTTTTTTTTTTTTTGTGGCATCACTGCCTTGGTGGGAGTAGGAAGCTCAGCCTTGCTCCTGGAGAGCTGCTGCTGGATTTGAACCGTCAACCCTGTGGGTTGCAGTCCCACACACAACCACTATGCCACCAGGGCTCAGCTCAAGTCTTTTTCCTCACTTCCCAATTATAGATACCCAACAAAATCAAACATATACTACACTAACTTAAAATATCTTACAATAAAGCTTGGATTTTCTTAATGAAATATTAGATTAATAATAATGTTAAAAAATTACTAACAGATAAGACTAAACTGTGTCTGTCTGTCTGTCTTCACAAAAGAGATGAATGGAACCCCAATTTGTTTGTGTGTCTGTTTGTTTGTTTGGGGGGACATCACTGCCCTCTGGTGGTGGGACTAGGAGGCCCAGCCTTGCTGCTGGATTTGAACCTCCAACCCAGTGGGGTGCAGCCTGGCGCACAACCACTACGCCAGCGGGGCTCAGCCCAGAATGGAACCCAATTTGTATTACCTATTTAAGGATGTTATTTCAATGATTACAGTTGGAGTTTACAACCAATGCATAAGGACATGATGTGAAAATGTTATAGGTGTGCTCAAAAAAAAAAAAATGATGTAGGGCTGATATACGGTGGTGTAGTGGTTGTGCGCCGGACTGCGGCCCACTGGGATGGAGGTTCAACTCCAGCAGTGGGGCTGGGCCTCCTACTCCCACCGCCGGAGAGCAGTGATGCACTCCCCCCCCCCCAAAAAAAAATGATGTCTTTAATTTTGGGGCAGCCTTCCCTTGGAGAGAATGGAGTGTCTTTCTTGCTGACCCTCAGTGACTGTCCTCAGCAGTCAAACGTCATTTGCCTACCCCA
Organism: Nesogale talazaci; assembly: GCA_004026705.1. Lineage (NCBI taxonomy): Eukaryota > Metazoa > Chordata > Mammalia > Afrosoricida > Tenrecidae > Nesogale > Nesogale talazaci. Next base: position 37,014 of record PVJH01017660.1, on the reverse strand, counting down.
CTAATACAGTGGTTCTCAACCTTCCTAATGCTGGGACCCTTTAATACAGTTCTTCATGTTGTGGTAATCGCCCAACCATAAAATTACTTTCATTGATGGCTGAGCCCCAGTGGTGTAAGTGGTTGAGTGCAGGACTACAGCCCACGGGCTTGGCGGTTCAAATCCAGCGCTGGCTCTCAGGAGCAGCGCTGGTTAGCTCCCACAACCACCAGAGGGCAGTGATGCCCAAAAAACAAAAAAAATTACTTTCGTTGCTACTTCTTAACTGTAATTTTGCTGTTATGAATAGTAATATAAATACCTGATATGCAGGATGTATTTTCAAGGTTACAAATTGAACATAATTAGAACATAGGGATTAATCAGAAAAACAATGTAATTATACATTGTGAAATATTTATTTATTAAAAATAAATGAAATTTTGTCTTGAAGCATGGGGTAGCATGAGTCATAGTCTTCATGCTGAGTACTCGTACGTGTGTATATCTGCATGTGAGTGCACAGGCCGGGAGATGGATAGCGGAGCAGTGTTTCGGTTCTTAAGATGATCAGAAATATGTTTTCTGATGGTCTTAAGGTGATCCCTCTGATGACTCCAGTGAAAGGGTCATTTGACCTCCAAAGGGGTCACAGGTTGAGAACTGCTGCACTAGTACATAGTAACAGTTTTACTTTTTTATATGGAACATAACCTGAAGAAGTTAAAAATATACTTGCATAACACTTTCGTTGTATAAAAACAATTACCTGTTACGAAAGACTATAAAGAGTATTGAAAGTTTTTAAAAATTCATTCAAAGTGTCTCTTTGGAGCAGCAAAGAAATATTGATCTATTTTGTGTTGTCTTTTCTAGTTTCCAAAATAAAAATGCCTTTTCTTCAATTATAGCCAAATTTACTTACCCCTATTTCCATTGTAAGTGCAAATACATGGCAGTTTTTCTTGTGGGCTCCATAACCTAACAGTGCCATCTGCTGAACAAGATAGTAATTGACTTTTTATGCCACTGTAAGCAAGACCCCAGACTGCATCTGTATGAGCAACTAAAGTGCCACCTAAGACATTTGGCTCTGAAAGAAGAAAACAAATTAGTTAAAACTAAGAATTAAAAAAATAAAAATCAAGAAAACTAAGAATTTAAAAGAACTATAATTTAACACAATTAAATACAGACCACATATTAATGCCATAAGAAAATAAGCCAAAACTGTACAAATGATTGCCTCTAACTGCTCTTACTTATTCCTGCTTTTTAATGTTTTCCTAATTTTCAACATGGAACATAGTTTAAAAATAAGTTTGAGAGATAATTCATACAATCCATACAACATATGCAATTAAATGCTTTTAATGATCACACTGTGGAGTTTTTCCCAGATCAATTTAATTTTAGAATATTTCATTCTCTATTACCTCACCACCTTGCCACAGCCCTAAGCAAAGTATGATGATCTATTACTGTGGTTAGACACCATCCAGACAGTGCCAACTGATACCAATCATGTGCATCTACAACATTCTCTGTGATTCTACGGGAGGAGGACAACATCGTTACAGGCTAAAGGAGAGCCAAGTGTTAACCTGGGAGAAGGAGAAGGCAATATTCAATAAAGGGGGTTGGCCAAAAATGGAGGCCAGGAAAGACAGTGGGAAGAATGTAAGACTTACAAGCACCAAAGGTAAATGCTATCTTATACAGAATCCAACAAGAGTAGAGATCTATATGTGGATACTTAGATAGATGCACAAGCTGAACAGATGTTTGAGGGACAGTGAGTGGGAAACATGCATAAATATAGTGGCAGGATAGTTGTACATGTGCATTTATCTTTGCTGCAAATAAATTCATGAATGTGATGGCGCATACAGGAGTTAAAGAAAACTTCTTCGACAAGTAGTCTAATGCACACAACTACCAGTCTCTACAACTCTGAAATCGTAACAATTAAGTGGTACTCAGGTACCACTACCAACTTCTCTAAAAGGGATTGCATCAGAGGTCCTGAGTAGAGTAGAAGAAAACTGTGGACAAGAACGCAAAATCATGAGACCACACCTTCTGTTCGAATGGAAACTAGTAAGAGCCCCCAAAAGACTATGACCTGAATTACACTCATCTCCATGTAGCATGTATCAAAGATCAAAGTTCAGAGGGCTGAAAAAAGAAGAATGAAATACACGACACAGAGAGGAAGTGATGGCATGCTGAAGGGACTGCCATTGACGAAGTGAAACAACATGTGCATGAATTGCTAAATGTAAAACTAATAATCTGCCTGCTACACCTTCACCTGATTCACAATAAAGTTCTATTCTGTCAAATATGTCATAGTAAAACAAGCACACATGGAGACTCTTCATCTACACCAAATTCAAATATACCAATTTTTTCCTGGTTTTCCTTATTTACTGTCCACAGCATGTACCTTCATGAGTCAACTGAAAGTAATTTTTTATAATATTACAAAAAGTAGCCTTACAAATACATATATTTTTAGAAATCTGTAGCATGTATGGATCAGATGACTTTCATAAATCTAAAAGTGAAAAACATCTTACCTACAAAATGTTCTGACTTATACCCTTATTCTCCCAATTTGTTCATCTTTCCCCTAAATACCACTGAACTATACAAACTTATTAAACTTAAAAGGCAAAATTATTTCTTCTTCAACTTTTTCTTCTTTTTTTGGGCATCACTGCTCTCCGGTGGTGGGAGTAGGAGGCCCAGCCCCACTGCTGGAACTGAACCTCCGTCCCAGTGGGCCACAGTCCCGCACACAACCACTATTGCCACCGGGGCTCAGCCCTCTTCAACTTTTTTCTAAGCAGGACAAAAACTAACTTAAATTTTAGGACTGAGCCCTGGTGGCATAGTGGTTGTGCGTGGGACTGCGGCCCACTGGGATGGAGGTTCAATTCCAGCAGTGGCTCCACAGTAGCAAAGGCTGGGCCTCCTACTCCCACCACCAGAGGGCAGTGATGCCCCCCCCCCAAAAAAAAGACAAATTTTAAATAATATTTCCTAATTTGGATACCAGAGAGCAAGTTCCAATGCCCAGGCAATGTACTCATGACATTCAATTTGTCTCTTTAGTAAAGCCAATTGTTAGCAAATGGGAGTAAATAAGGAGACATATGTCTTTATTGACCCTGGTAATAACTCTATGTCTAGAACAACAGATACAGATAGAAGAATCAGCAATAGGATGAGGAAATGAAATGCATGACTGCTTTCATAGCAACTGCCTCCTTTGCCAGGAGACCAGGAGAACTGATGATGCCTACTAACTTTATAGAACATTGTAATGTAAAATTTCAAAAAGGTACCTTGAGTGAAAGGTCAAAATAGAGAAAAAAATTTCAAATTATCATGCATTACTTTCCAGAACCATGAAAGCTGGGTGAATCCCAAAACTACAATCTTTTTTTTTTTTTTTTGGTTTTTGTGGGCATCACTGCCTCTGGTGGTCGTGGGCGCTACACAGCTGCCGCTGGATTTGAACCGCCAAGTCCACAGGCTGCAGTTCCACACTCAACCACTTACGCCACCAGGGCTCAGCCCCAAAACTACAATCTTAAAATAACCCTTTAAACCTGTGGGTCTCGACCCCCTTAGGGGGTCAAATGAGGCTTTCACAGGGTTCACCCAATTCATAATAGTAGCAAAGTTACAGTTATGAATTAGCAATGAAAAGTTTTATTGTTGGGGGTCACCACAACATGAGATATTGCATTCATTAAAGGATGGCGGCATTAGGAAAGTTGAAAACCATTGTTTTAAACCTTAAGCCAAAAGAGTACCTAAATTATTCTTAAAACTGAATAGTTTAGCTTACCCAAAAAGAAATGGTTTTCTGGTCAGCAGTAAGCTTTTTTCACACTATTTTGAGGCACTCACACTGACAATAGTAAGTCACCAGATACCAACACTGGTGTGGGGCAGGGAGGTGATACTAACCGAGGAAGAACAACTCAGGAAAGTGTTTTTACTCAGTCAGAATTGGTGCACAATGGGGGAGAACCCCAACAACATTAAAAAAGAACTTCCCTTAGTCCCCCAAAGTAAAATCTTGATAATATTTGAGCTTTTAATTTTTAGATTCCATCACTTACCGTATGTATCATATGGATCCACATTAGGGCTAGGCATATTCCACCACTGAATGGTTGCATCAATACCACCACTAAAACACTGCTCACCATTAGAACTGAGGGCTAATGACAGAACAGGGCCACTATTAGAAAAAGAAAGGGGAAAGTATTTATAAAGTGTAAAAAGGAATCCAACCTCCCACTTCCTCACTTACGCAATGTTTAAAAAGATTAAGCTCAAGATTTACAATAGAATATTGTTATATTCTCAGTAAGATAATTGAATCAAATAAAATATCAATCAAATTTTAAAAAACACAACTTACATGTGGGCTCTAAATGTGTAGATAGGTTCTACATCTAAAGAAGCACTCCTAAAAGGAGGAGGAAAGGCAATGACATAAACCACTGGTTACTATTAAAAGTCACTGGGTAAGGTCAAATATATACATAAAGATAGATTTTTTTTTTTAAGCAGTAATTTTAGCAAAACTGAAGGAGGGGAAACACAAAATACGAAACAGGCTAACATTAAAATACTTACTTTTTGGCAGGAACTGTTTTCTGCAAGTTCCAGAGTTTCAGAGTATGGTCCTCAGAGGCAGTCACCAGCACAGGTTCGACAGGATGAAAAGCTAATGCCCGAACTCCATCAAAATGGCTACGTAGGGTATACTTGGGGTTCCATGTCTTTCGAAAGGCATCTTTATTAGCAGGCAACTAAAAATAAAGAGAGCAAAACTTAGTGCTAAAAGTAATAAAATAAGCATGTGGAACTTTTTTTTTTAAAAACAATAACCCACAATCTTCAGACCAACTAATTATTTCTTTCTGATATCTTTAAAACATTTAAAAGCTAGTTTACTAAATTTAACGTCTGGTGAAAGACTTCTACTGTGCAATCAATTACGACTCGCAGTTACCTTGTAGAACAGAAGTGAACTGTCCCATCGTTTTCAAGATTGTAAATCTATTTTTTAATCATTTTATAGAGGGGGCTCATGTAACTCTTATCACAATCAATACATACAACTATTGTATGCAAACCACATTTGTTGCCATCATCATTCTCAAAACATTTCCTTTCTAACTAAGTCCTTGGTGTTACTTATTTCCCCTTCCTCCGCACTCCCCCCCTCTCAGAAACTCTTGATAATTTATAAATTATTATATAATTTTGTCATATTGCATACTGATCGATGTCTCTCTTCACCCACTTCCCTGTTGTCTGTAACCCAGAGAGGAGTTAAGTTATATATATTAGATCCTTGCAATTGGTTCCCCCTCTCAACTCCACCTTCCTTCCACTCTCCTGGTATTGTCACTCTTCATCTACCCTGAATTCTCCATGTTTCCGGTTCCTATCTGTACCAGTGTACATCCTCTGATCGAGTGGAATTCTTAGAAATGGGATCATGAGAGTGGGGCGGGAGGAGGAGGCATTTAAGAACTAGAGGAAAGTTGCATATTTCACCATTGCTATCCTGTACCTTGACTGGCTTATCTCCTCTCTGTGACCCTTCTATAAGGGGATGTCGCTTCACCTACAGATGAGCTTTGGGGCCCCAATCTGTAATCCCCCTCATTTATAAAGATATCATTTTTAGTTCTTTGATGCCTGATACCTGATCCCTTTGACACCTCATGGTCACAAAGACTGGTGTGTTTCTTCCATGTGGGCTTTGTGGCTTCTGAGCTAGATAGCCACACATTTACCTTCAAGCCTTTAAGACCCCAGACGCTAAATCTTTTGATAGACGGGCACCATTAGCTTTCTTCACCAGTTTTGCTTATGCACACATTTGTCTTCAGTGATCGTGGTGGGAAGGTGAGCACCATGGAATGCCAATTTAATAGAACAGAATGTTCTTGAATTAAGTGAAGGTTCAATGCCTACCTGCTGTTTTTATACTAATCCTATAAGTAAATACATGCAGATCTATTTCCATTATCATATATAAATATACTTACCTATGTACTTGCCTGTATTTAGACCTCTATAAATGCCCTTAACCTCACAGTTTTTTCCTCTATTGTAACTTTCCTCTTGTTCCATTATTATGCTCTGCCTTCATTTAGGTTTCATTAATTTCACTCGATTACATTACCTTTGATCAATTCCTATCAGGCCTCTCACACCCAGCTTGTCACTGATTTTGGATCACTTGTTGTTCCCTTATCCCTGGGTTGGTCAATACCACCTCCTTCCCCTCACCTCCCCATAACTGTAAATCTTTATAGAAAGTAGACTGCCACATTTTCCTTCTGTGGAGTAGAGGGAGGATTTTAACTGCCAACTTTTGGGTTAGCAGCCAAGCACTTCTAACCACTGTACTACTAGGATTCCAAATTAAATCCAAAGCAAATACTGTAACTACCATTGCTGTAATACTTCAAGTAAAAACATCAAAAATGTCAAATTTCTATTTAAAAATCCAAAGGTATGGTAATAACACTCCAGTTACCATTTCAGAAATCAGTATGAAAAATTTTTAGAGGCAGCAAGATAAAGTACTTTCCAAGTATGAATTAAAGACACTAGGAATATTTTCATCCCACTAATGCTGATACTGATGGAGTGTTTACATTTTATCTCCAACTATTATGATCAGCTGTGCAGTCACTTCTAAAGCAGTCAAAATTTCATTGCTTACATACTGAAGAAAAAAAAATTAATGAGAATAACTCAGTACATCAAACCTGTTCTTTCTCAAAAACACTGCAACAAGTGAAAACTGAGATACCATACTTAAAAACAAAGTCTGCTGAAATATTATAATTTATTAACAAAAAACTTCAAACAAGTATACTTAACTGATAATTCAGTAATAATTTTCTAGGATAAAATTCCACCCAAGATTAATACCCCTTAACATTGTCATTTCCCATTCTCTACCTACCCCTAAGATGAAAAACTAAGGAAATGATGCAAGCTAAATGTATCTTAAAGTTTAAAAAAAGGAAGTTACCAAATAAAACATGCTTTTAAAGAAGTATTTCTAAATGCAAATAACTGATTATGCTTCAGTTTTTTAAATAACATCAAAATATGACTTAATTTGCATAGATAATTGAGTTGACTAAAGATATTTACCTACCAAGATATTAAAGCAATCATCTCAAATTCCGAGTTAATCTATCATAATACCTAAGAATAATTTGAACACCATAAATAGCTATTTAAAAAAAAACTTTCACTTCAAATGAACACATTGACAAACTTATTTTAAACTTATCTTTTCCATGCACCTTAACATTTCTTTATTAGTTAGAAGTGATTCCAAAAATAAAGAGCCTTCTGGCTAAGCCCCAGTGGTGTAGTGGTTGTGCGCAGGACTGCGGTCCACTGGGATGGAGGTTCAATTCCAGCAGCGGCTCCACAGGAGCAACAGCTGGGCCTCCTACTCCCACCACCAGAGGGCAGTGATACCAAAGCAACAACAATAAAATAAAGAATCTTCTATTAAATCATTTAAAAATTAAAGAGAAAACTGCACTTACATCGTAACTATAGTCTGCATCATTTGTTACTGTCAAGTCTGCAAGGTCTCCAAGGCCCAGTACACTTAACAAAACATCCTCAGAGCCCATAATAAATGACTTGCCTCCTCCAGATGGGAACGTTATTGGTTCAGCTGTAAAGAAGAAAACCACTCAGTTAGTGCTGAAAAACCACACAGTACAAGACACTATTGTGGGTGGGAGAAGTGCAAGGACTTAACAGTTACAATATTCAATATAGATAAAAATTATGTTTCCCACTCTTACCTCTTGATTCCACCCCCAAAACACTACTGTGTAAAATGTGTAAAACTGCACCTTAACTTACCACAAGGACAGACTACATATATTATTCTACAGGTGGGGCACTAGGATCTTATCTGTTAAACTCTCGCTTCATCTTCATTATTTATATGTTTTCAGAAATGGAACAAATTTTAATTGTATAACAGAACTGTACTATCTTTCAGCGACTCAGATTTCTATCAGCATTTCCTAACTGGCTGTTTTTTTTTTTTTCTTTCGCATCACTGCCCTGGAACTGGCTGTTCTTAAATCCTTTTACTTTGCCTCCTATTTCCTTGCTGCTAATCCTTGATACAAATATAAGCATTTTAATAGTTTCTAAAAAACCCAATACACGGGCTGAGCCCCGGTGGCGTAGTGGTTGTGCGTGGGACTGCGGCCCACTGGGACGGAGGTTCAATTCCAGCAGTGGGGCTGGGCCTCCTACTCCCATCACCGGAGAGCAGTGATGCACCCCCCCCCCCGAAAAAAAAATACACAGTGTATCGGCTTGTACAAACTCCAAATTTAGTGCCATCAAGCAGGATTCCAACTCAGAACCCCTGTAGGAATGAGCAGAACTAATCCCATGGGTTTCTGAAACTGTAAATCTTTAAAGGAATAAAAAGTCTTGTTTCCTTCCCACCAGTTTACAAAAAAGATTTCTTCACTAGGAGCAATAATGTCAGTGTCCTCCTGTTCATGTTATCTTTGGAATATTTTTTCTTTTGGGGGGAGTGTGGGGAGAATATTTGCCTTGTATTAACTCCTACTAAGACTTTCACTCACATAGGAAACTAAATGATATTGCTAAAATGAAGCTGGGTCGATTAAGCTAAAATAATAAATACGATATTATCTGATGGAATACAAAATATTATATTTAAGTACTCTTTCAATATTGTACGTACTGAATCTGAACAATGTTAGAAAAATTCTACAACAAAAAACTTTAATTATACTTAAAATTATATAAATTTCATTCAGAACTATGACCTCAAAACATTCTTAGCCAACACAAAGGACTATTTTCTCTTTAATGTCATAAATTACTTTAAAGACAAGTTAGAACAAAATGCCCCAACAGCTCCCATTCACAATTACATAATCAGTCACTAACATAATTTTTGATAAAGTTCAACATAAAACATAATAAAGATTTTCTGAATTCTTATATACTGTATATACACAAATATAAGCCAACCCGACTATCAGTCAAGGCATTTAATTTTACCACAAAAACTGCATTAAAAATGTGCTGGGGGCTAAGCCCCAGTGCGTAGTGGTTGTGCGAGGGACTGCGGTCCACTGGGATGGAGGTTCAATTCCAGCTCCACGGAGCAAAGGCTGGGCCTCCTACTCCCACCACCTGAGGGCAGTGATGCCAAAAAAAAAGTGCTGGATCCAGCAGCAGCTCTACAGGAGCAAGGTTGAACCTCCTACTACCACCAGAGGGCAGTGATGCCCCCCAAAAAAAAACCAAAAAAAAAAAGTGCTAGAAAATTCGGCTTATACACGAGTATATACAGTATTCTTTTTTGCAAAGATTCTGATCAGACAATACAAATTTATAGGTATAAATTTACTAGCTTTAGCTGATCACATTAAACAAAAAAATTAGTATCATATTCATTCTTAATCATATGAATGCATATCTCACTCTAATGGTACACACCAAAACCAAATCTACTACCCTCAAGTCCACTTCAACTCAAAATGACTCTATAGGAAGGCCTTAAATTACTCCCACAGAATTTCAAGGCTATCATTTTTATGGAGATAAATTGCTACATCTTTCTTCCACAGAGAAACTTGATATTTGAAACCCCCATAATTTTGATTAGTAGCCAAGTGTTTTAACTACTGAGCAACAGTGGGTCATTATATATTTATATATTGCAACCTATCCTGGACAGTCGTCATTTTGAGGGGGCTTCAAAAGGTTTATCAAAAAATGGAACTAACTTTTGAAGATTCTGCATATTTAAATGGGAAAAAAAGACTTTCCAATTTTATTTCTGCTTTCTGTACTCAATGTGGCATATGGTAATCACAATAGATATTCAATTTGTTTTTGTTGCAGAGGAAGTGAACTTCAAGTGAATTAAATTTCTGTAAAATCCTTCAATTAATGTTAATAAAAATTCTGTACAACACATGGTTACATAAGTTTAAAAACATCATTAGCCAACACAATAAAAAAGATGACTAAAAGTGATTTCTACTTTAATGACAGAAATTATGACACATTTTAATAAGTAGCCCAGAAGCAATTAAATATTTTCAGGTTAATATTACTCTTATGGCAATCTGAGAGTCTACATAAAGATCCTTTCACAGATCCTTGAAGACATTCACATTTTCAAAAATGTAATGAGCCTCATGTTTACCAAATTCTCCTCTCTATCCTTCTTCCCACTAACGAAAATGAGTTTTAGGGCTTTTGCAAACACAAGCCCTTTAGTGTTTTGTAAACACAGACTTTTAGGGCTTTTGCAAACACAAAGGTGTGATGTTGCTCTATTCTCATATCTCTCCTGTGACTCTTCTTCTAGAATCTCAACTGTACCTAAAGAAATGCCTTTACTCGTTTTTAAAAAATTATTTCATATTTACTACTCATAACACAAAAAGAAGAGAGAGTAACAATTTATACTTTCTTTCTTTCTTTCTTTAAAAACACACAGATAGGGCTGAGCCCCGATGGCATAAGTGTTTGAGTGCAGGACTGCGGCCTCTGCGGGCTTGGCAGTTCAAATCCAGCGGCGACTCTCAGGAGCAGCACTGGGTAGCACCCACGACCACCAGAGGCGGTGATGCCCCCCAAAAAAACCACACAGATAAAGGGCTGAGCCCCAGTGGCATAGTGGTTGAGTGTGGGACTGCGGCCCATTGGCTTGGCAGTTCAAATCCAGCAGCAGCTCTCCAGAAGCAAGGCTAGGTAGCTCCCACGACCACCAGAGGGCAGTGATGCCAAAAAAAAAAAAACAAAAACCCAGATTAGTATACAACACACACACACAAGCTCTATGATGGGTCTGTATTGCGTTGATCCTTCCCAAAGATCTATCATTTGAAATATCTTTTTTGCTGTGTTTTTGTTTTTTGGGCATCACTGCTCTCTGGTGGTGGGAGTAGGAGGCCCAGCTCCATTGCTGGAATTGAACCTCCATCCCAGTGGGCCGCAGTCCTGCGTACAACTACTACACCATGGGGGCTCAGTCCTAAGTTTTCTTTTTCAATTCTACTCTGTCAGAAGTATCTGGACAGAAGAATCAAGCACTTATATATAGCATGGTACTTTATATTGAACCTATTATATATACAAGTTAAATCCCTAAAATTTTTGTGGAACCATCTACCAGCTCAACATCAATTTATTTTAGCCTTAAAAAGAGAAATTAATGTGTCAAAATTAAATTATGCAGATATTCTATAAAAAATTGTCATTAAAAAACTAAAATAGGGCTGAGTCCCGGTGGCGTAGTGGTTCAGTGCGGAACTGTGGTCCATTGGCTTGGCAGTTCAAATCCAGCAGCAGTTCTCCAGGAGCAAGGCTGGGTAGCTCCCATGACTACCAGCAGGCAGTGATGCACCCCCCCCCCCAAAAAAAAATGAAAAAAATCAGTATGTAGAGCCTTAGAAAAAGTATGGCACAATTTTACATAAAGCTATGTAGATATTACAAAAATGGGGGAAACGATATTACATAATGTCAAAAAAAAAAAAGGTGTAGTTTGTAAATCAACACATAGTACATTCTTTTTAATTAAGGAGGCACAAGAGTGTTTCAGATAGTTTATAGAAAAATGAAATTTAAAAGGAAATGAAATTTTACCACAACCTTTAAAAGTTTCCTTGCATGGCACATGAGTGTATATGTGTGTACAAGAGGGTTTCAAATGGATGACAGATTAATTATCATTGAAACCTACTTTGTCCACATAAGTCAATCTGTTGACTCTGATTTGAACAGATATTTTTCATTTTCTTCTTCATATTATCTGTGGGCTCTAAGCTTTCTAAAACACATATGCATTATTTTATATTCAAAAAAAACCAAGTAACTACTGGAGAAAGACATGGTAACTCCAACATTTTAGTAAGTGCACACAGAAGCTAAAAGGCAAAACAATTTTTACTGTCTCCAGAAGGAAGCTAATTCTTAAGAAGGGTATATGTTCAAAATAAAATATTCACCTTTCAAAAACAACAAAAACAAAAATGTACAAAGTCTAAATAGTTAATTGTGGAGGTTTCGCATGTTTTGTATCAATGTACCTCCTATTCCTCTTCGTTTTACAGAATGAGGTCTAAAAATAATACTTGAGAATTATAAGCAATGGTAAAGCTGGTAAGAAAATTCAAATCTTAAAAGTACTCGAATCATTTTTAAATTGAGAGAGTAAATAAATACATTAGGTACTTTCTCTCTCTTAGCTATTAGCAATAATAAGTTTCAATACACAAGAAAGAGGATTTAAAAAAAAATTCAAGTGTCTTTCGTAGCACCAAAGTACTTTAAAAATACCTAGAGATTCCTACTCCTACCATCGGAGAGCAGTGATGCCCCCCCCCCCAAAAAAAAATACCTAGTGATAATATATTTTGGTATTAACTAAGCAGCTTTGGTGTTCAAGTTAAATATATATAAAGTATATTTAGCAACCTCCTTCCAAAATAAAGCCACATTAATGTGCTGACATTAAAGGATGATTGAATAAAAACACTTGGTAGTCAATAAATTGGACTTTGACGATTTGAAAAACTTGGCATACTTTTATTTTCCAATGGTATTTACACTACATAGATTGAATTGTCTTGAGCCTTTTATTTCAGCTGGATGATGATTACCATCACATACCACTTCCAATGGCCACTCTAACACTTACACATTAAACATTATATGCAATAAAGCTTAGTATCTTCACCAAACCTTTTTTTCCCCCCAATGATTTTTTTTTTTTTTAAGTTTTTTTTTGGGCATCACTGCTCTCCGGTGGTGGGAGTAGGAGGCCCAGCCCCACTGCTGGAATTGAACCTCCGTCCCAGTGGGCCGCAGTCCCGCGCACAACTACTACGCCACCGGGGCTCAGCCTTCCCCCAATGATTTTATTGGCGGCTCTTACAGCTCTTATAACATTCATACATCATTTGTATCAAGCATATTTGTACACATGTTGCCATCTTCACTTCCAAAATATTTTCTACTTGAGCCCTTGCTATAAGCTCCTCTTTTCATGCTCCCTTTTTTATAAATCATTTTATTGGGGGCTCATACAACTCCCATTATGATCAATACATACGTCAATTGTGTGCACACCACATTTGCACACTTGTAGCCATCATTACTCTCGACACTAAAGCTTTTTTTTTTTTTTTTTTTAGGCATCACTGTCCTCTGGTGGTGGGAGTAGGATGCCCAGCCTTTGCTCCTGGGAGCTGGAATTGAACCTCCATCCCAGTGGCCGCAGTCCCGCACACAGCCCAACACTAAATCTTATATAATTCAGAACTAATAGCTTTATTCATCCCTGGCAGTCAGATAACTTAAGATGGGCAGCTGTAAAAAACCTAAATTCTCAAAACCTAAATTCACTCGCAAAAGAAATTATGGGAATGTTTAAATGATTGAATGCTTACTGTGTGCTTTTTTTAATTGCTGAAGTAAGGAAGGAAATTTCCACATCAACTAAATGCTTCCATTTTAAGACAAATTTCAAAAATCAAATCCAACAAAAGCTACATCATTTGATGTTATCAAATCTAAATAAGCTGGTAAACAAAATGCCCTGAAATTATTACAATACCACGACTCTTTGCTCTTTCTAAATTGTCATCATTCCACATGGAACATTTGATAATAATCCATCCTAAAAGACTAAATCCCATCCCCACGTTATATATTTTTTATCACCTTACCCCATTCTGTGCCATCCCCTGAACTCCGTGCTTCTCCAGCTCCTTCACCATCTTCGGCAGTCACTAAAAAATCGAACTCTTTCAATGCTTCTTCAGTATCAGGGTCGTCAGTGAGGTCAGCAGCTAACCCTTCATTGCCTATCTGCACATACAATTAAGGAAAGAATAAGTTACAGACTAAATTTTAAAGGTGTCCTTTTATGTCTTCATTTACATATCCATTAAAAATTATTTTTTATGATTAGTAATTTAGCATTAATATGATGAAATAAAGTTTAACTTTTCTTCTTATAAATCATAGTATATTGACACTCATACCTGTTAAGGTCTCATTCACTCATTTGCACTCTGATAATAATGTCTTTAATTGATACCAGACACTGAAAATTACACACTTAGTTGTAACTTGTGCCTGGATAATATAGATATGGCACACCTAATAGTAAATAGCTAGTAATTAACAATTAGCTAATAACAATAAAAATAAAGTTAAAAATGTGGTAATTACAATAGTGCTTTATCTTAAAAAGAAGCTCATCAGTGTAAGAAACGACAAAACAATAATGATTACAGAGCAATGAGGACTGGGGGGAAAAGGATGGAGGGGGAAGGAAGAGAGGTTCATATCAAGGGCCCAAATGGAAAGGCAGATGTTAGGAGAATGTTGACGAGAGCATGCAAGTGGGGGTGCTTGGCACAGTATATGTAACTATGTATTGAACTATGTATGATGAAAAGCAATGTATGAGCCCCCAATAAAATGATTAATTTTTTTTAAATACTAAAAAAAAAAGAAGAAGAAGAAGAAGCCCATAAAAGAGGGGAAATTAAACCTCTATCCAATTGAGTATGTTAAACCTAAGAAATGTGGCAGAAAGTCTGGAAGTATAGAATGGAAGCTTAGGAGAAAAAAGTGTGACATGTTCTCCATATTGATGCAATATTCCAAAGAACTACAAATGAACCTCTCCTTTCACAGACATAGAATATACACAACTGACTTTTGTTACCACAGCTACCCATTACGGATAAAACTTATATTTGAGATTATGAACAAAGTAATTTTCATTGATCCTTCTACACAGGTCTCTAACTCTCACCAAATGACTGAGTGGGATAATGTATATAGGGTATTTGTAAATGCATAGAAGGGATTTGTCAGTTTTTATCACACACACACACACACACACACACACACCGCCAGCTAGAAGGATGTGCCCTCTTTCAAGTAGCAGCAGAAAACGAACACGCCAATGACCTGCTGAGGCTACCTGCAGATTTGACACTCAAACTCAGAGGAGCAGCACTGAGACTATGGGTCTCTAAGACACAATGACAGGTGAGTTGCCTTCCTAAAGGGAGACAAAGACCAAAGGACAGCATGACTGAGAACTGGAGAGCAACTTTACTACTGACGGAGGCCAATGACTGTATCCTCACTGTTTGCTTATCCTGACTTGTTTATTAGCTTCACTAACAAACCTCTTTGTGAGGTAGTGACTTCTGTGTGGTGATTGCCAAAATTATTGACCCCAGCACAGCTGTCATGTTGTGGGAAGAGCAGCGGGTGTCAGAATAGGTAAAGAAAGGTGGAACATGGAAGCTTGTCTTACCTCTGCCTCATCACAATAGGAAAGCCTGAGGCGGTGAGAAATGTCCACCTCCGTTGCCATTTATTGCACATACAAATAAATGAGAATTCTAAAACATATTCACTATCTGTGTATTATCCCATCCTCCTCTGTAGACAAGGTTTTTCATTGCAAATAGTTAATTTGTCATCTAGCTAATTATCCAGGAAGACATGTACTACAGTTGTGACTGATGGACTAAGGTAGGGGATCACTTTTAAGTTTTACAAATTTTCTTGCCCATCTAGTGACTATAATAAATAATTCCTCGGGCTGAGTCCTGGTGGCATAGTGGTTGTGTGTGGGACTGTAGCCCACAGGGTTGATGGTTCAAATCTAGTAGCAGTTCTCTAGGACCAAGGCTGGGCTTCCTACTCCCACCAAGGCAGTGATGCCATAATAAATAAACGAAATAATTCCTCCTATATATCGATAATCCAATCATTGCTAATTAAAATACAAGTGAAAATACCGCAAACAAAAAACCTTCACTTCCAATGGCCATTTAAGATACTTCACCAGGGGAAAAGGGGAAGGAATGGAAAAGCTGTTACTAGGGGCTTAAGGGAAAAGGTGGACGATTGGAGAACAATAATAGAAGTGGACATATAAGGGTGCTTGACAAGTATGCTTATTTATATATTTGTGAAAAACGATGTATGAGCCCCCAATAAAATGATCAAAAAAAAAGATACTTCAAAAATTCCTATTGCAATATATTATTTTAAAAACATGCACATGAGTCTCTCATTCAGTATATCATCCTAGCTAATGAAAATAAAAAATTGAAATCCTACTTTGTGTTTATTCATCCGATGTTTGTCTTTTCCTTCTGGGATGCCTTCAATCATATCATTTTCCTCATCTTCATCACTGTCATCAGCATTTTCTAAGAAATTGAATGTTTCAAGAACATCACCAGATGGCCTGTTGAGGAGAAAACTATTAACCCATGTGTTTTAGTTGTTAATACCAATATTAACTAACTGGTTCTTATTTTAAAGCAGTACTGAAAGTAGCTATAGACTGGAATCAGAACTCATAACGTATTATTTATCCCACCCCAAAGAAGTTTGAAAAATTATTTAAGTTCTAGATTCATGTGACATTAATCACTCTCTATAGTTTTAGTTTCCCTGATGTTTACTGCCAAGAATGTTTTTGGCTTTAGGTAATAATCACATCACAAATAATCTTGTAGTAACATATTTTATTCTCTCTCAAAATAAAGTCATTATAAGCAAACGACACAAATTTAGCACTTCTTAAAACTTTACACAATCTCCTAAATCTTATAGCTTAGCCAAAAATGTTTAAAATCTAAAATGGTCCGAGTATCATACTACCCAGATTTAAAGGGAAAACAATAAATCTGCCATAGAATAATCCATTTCATAGGATGCTCCAACTGTCTTTAAGTCATGCAAAATCACTTCTTAATCAAGTTAATAGTAGCAAATCTAAGAGCATGCAAGCTATTCTACTTCGAATCCCTAAATGGGGTATAGACAAAGTTGTTTAAATGTCTAACAGAAGCTACCAAAGGCGGGGGGGACTATAAGAAAAATAAGCTGAACAAAGGCTCTTATAAAAGAGTTATGGAGCAGTTCTACTTTCTTCTATAAGGTCTTTATGAGCTGAAATTAACTGGACAATAGATGACTGCTTCTAAATATGAGGGAGCCTGGTTAGTTGACTGGTCGAATTAAAACTGCTCTATTTTTGTTTTTCAAGTACTAAACTCTGAATTTCTGATTAAAGAAAATACGGGCTTTAATACATGTGAAATTGTTTTGTTTTGTTTTTTGTTTGTTTGTTTGGGGGGGGGGCATCACTGCCCTCTGGTGGTCGTGGTACCTACCCAGCCTTATTCCTGCTGGATTTGAACCACCAAGTCAGTGAGCTGCAGTCCCGCACTCAACCACTATGTCACCAGGGCTCAGCCCCTTGTTTTGTTTTGTTTTTAAGAGCATATTTCTCAGTCTAATCAAAGACTATGTAAACTTCAAAGTTCACAGAATGTTTAAATAATTATTTATGTCAAAATGTATGACATAATGTTGGTTTATAAACTAAATATATTACAAATTGCTTCAAGTGAATTGCTTCAAGTAAATATATTACAAATTGCTTCAATATTACAATTGCTCCAAGTGAACTTGGTTAGTTTTCCTTCTCTTTTTTCTTCATACTTTTATTTTTTTTTGGGGGGGGGGGGGCAATCACTGCTCTCCGGCGGTGGGAGTAGGAGGCCCAGCCCCACTGCTGGAATTGAACCTCCGTCCCAGTGGGCCGCAGTCCCGCGCACAACCACTACGCCACCGGGGCTCAGCCCTCTTCGTACTTTTAAACCTATACACATAAACTCAAAACAATGTCTACTGATCAAAAGTAGAGTCCCACCTACTTGACTCATATTTATCAAACATAGAACCGCTCATCAAACTGCAAAGTCAGTGATTCGAAAACCACCAGCTGCTCTGCAGAAGAAAGCTATCTGCTTCTATCATGATTTCAGTTTAGGATATCTGTGGGTCACAACCCCTTTGGGAGTGGAACAACCCTTTCACAGGGGTTGCACAATTCATAAAGGAACAAAATTGCAATTACGAAATAGCAACAAAAATAATTTTATTGTTGAGAGTCACCACAACATGAGGAACTGTATTAAAAGGTCACAGCATTTAGGAAGGTTGAGAACCTCTGATACACATGACACTGTTAGTCAGAATCGACAGATTGGCAGAGGGTTTGGATTGTGGGGGTATATGGTAGACAAAGACAAGAACACAATGTTGGTGGTGAGACCAAAACTTTCATATATTGCTGGTGGAATGGTACACAAGCTTTGGAAGTGAGTTTGGTAATTCCTCATAATATTTAATGAAGTTCTACGAAACATCAATGTGAGAACGGTATTACCTGCATGTGAACACAAATGTTCAAAACAAATGCTCAAAAATCCATTATTCCATTATGTGGAACCAACCTAAACACCCATCAACTGATCGAGCAACAAGCAAAAATATGTATATCCATTGAACAGAATATTATTTGAGAATGAAAATAAAGCAGACATAACTGACCATTTCTATAAAACATGTACACAGAAAGAAGAGTAGGGGTTGCTTAGGGTTGGAAAGCAAGAGGAACAAAGAAAGCCCAGGTGGCACAAATAGTTATCATGTGCATGCTCATCTTAAGCTTGGTTGTTTGAGTCCGTAGCAAGTTGCCTTTATCAAGACTACAGTAACAAAACAAACACTAACAGTTCTATTCTGTAACCTGTGGAACCATTAGGACTCAGAATCGACTGGATGGAGACCAACAACATTAACAAGAACAGAACAATGGAGGCTGGCAATTAATTGGAAGGGAATTCCTTTTTGGGGTGACAAATGTTACAAACTTGCCTGTGGTGATACCTGCATAACTCAGTGAGTACCCTAAAAGACATTGATTAGATTGTATACTTTTGATGGGACATTTTACAGTATTGGACTAATACCTTAATAAACATGTTCTTAAATAAATGAGTTTTTAAAAATATCTGGTAACTTCCTGTGCTTAAACACAAAAGTTTTCTCATATTAGTACGCATTCAAACATTGCCTATTTTAATGAATAGTCATTTTATTGAAAATACTTGAACACACTTTCAAAACTGAAAATCAGTATGTTAAAAATAGCACTGTTCCGGTTGGTATAAAGTGGTTGAGTGCGGAACTGTGGCCTGCGGGCTTGGCAGTTTAAATGAGAGTGGCGGCTCTCAAGACCAGTGCTGGGTAGCTCCCACAACCACCAGAGGGCAGTGATGCCCAAAAATAAATTTTTTTTTAAAAAAAGCCCTGTTCCACATGAGATCACCTTAAAAATTCTAATTTTGCACCTATTTCAAAACTATTATTATTTTCTTGGTATCAACTGTTATTACAAATAAGCTTAAAAAGCACCTAGATGTTAAATGAAAAGACATTATACAGTAAACCAAATCCACATTAACGATGGTAAGACAATATAAAATTATTTTTATAATTATTTATATATTTTTAAAAGGCACCTAAATAGAAAGTGTAATTGCCCTTAACACAACAGGGGATGAGGAATCTTTAAATCTGAACTCTATTTGCTTTACAACTGCTAATAGTACTAAAAAGTCAACAAACTAGACGAAATACAATGCTCTTTTTATTTAAATTGTTGTTAATCTACAGACATAATTCCTACCTTTTGATTTCTTGTCCTTTTGGCTTAGGTGACTCGCCTCCATTCAGAATCTGTTCTAAATTTTTTGTTTCTACTGATCCATTTGGTTCTGAATTGGATAATCCAAGTAATGACCTTACCCGTTGAGACCGCACATCTAATATTGTATCTGTGTAACCTACTTCCTGAAGATATCTATAAAAGAAAATTGAAAATATTAAATTCTACTTACTGTTATAGAACCTACCAAGATTGAAAATGTTATCAATTTTTAGAAAAGATCAGAATTCTATAAAACTATTCTTGTTTGCCTTAATGACAATTTTTCTCTATTTTAGTTCTAAGAGAACAAGGCAATTACAAACGATAAATTTTAAACAAGCTTACAGTATTACTACTGATAAGATCCATTTTTTCCTGCTAACTAGAAAACCTTAGTCCTTAAAAGGTTTTCAGAAATAAGTTGGCTTTTTCCTTTAAAACATGCAGAGAGCCGCCGAGTTTGAATAGAACTAAGCCTCAGAACAGTGACAAGCTAAGTTTAAATCTGGGGTTAACTGGTGTCCTTCTAGCATAGCATTGATACTCAAGAACTCCCTCCATGTTTAAATTTGTGTGCATTAACTAAGATTCATATTAACATTTTTTAAAGGGCAAGGGGAAGAGAGAGGGACGTCAGACTATGATATACAAAGCAGAGGCATGAATCGCTTCACGTGACAAGCTGAAGGATTTTTCTTCACATATTTAGGTAGCTAATAAGGAATTCCAATAATGAATGTCAAATACTGTAGTATTTATGTGGAATTTTTAGAAGAATTTTAAATAACTGATGTTATAGATTGAGTCCACCAACGAAGTTGTATTCAACTTCTGTACCTACAAGTAGCCTTCAAAAGGTTTGTGAAAAAATTCTATCTTTTAATTACCTTTTTCCAGGAACTTTTTGAGGTTCCCTTTTGAATATGAATATATATATATATATATGTGTGTGTGTGTGTGTGCCATATATACATATGGCATCACTGCCCTGGTGGGAGTGGGAGGCTCAGCCTTGCTCCTGGAGAGCTGCTGCTGGATTTGAACCGCCAAGCCAGTGGGCCGCAGTCCCACACTCAACCACTACGCCACTGGGGCTCAGCCTTGAAACTCCCTTTTGAAATAGTTTTTGTGTGTGTTATATTATTGAGGTCATAAAGGAGCAGGATGGACTCCAAAGCTGCTTCCTCTGGGTGTTATCATACAAAAGAGATAAAGACATATTTGATGTCATGAAGAGATGGAGGCAGTTAAATCTACAAACCCAGAAATGCCAGAGTATTGATAGCTACTAGCAACTGAGATTTTAAGAAAGGGCCCATCCTAGGGCTGATGGTCAGAATTCAGACTCCAAAAGCCCATTAAGTATTAGAAATTAATGTTGTGCTTTTTAATTTCACTCCACTTCAAGTATTTTTTTGTTTTATCAGCATCAGGAAATTAAGTCAGTTGATAGCAAGGATATCAACTAGATGACTAACATAGCAAGAATGAAAAAAAATGATAAATTGGGGTGCAATGAAGGTATAATCTTTGGGACTGAGTGCAGAAATAAATGCACTAGTGAAATGAGGAAAACATACAAGCATTTTGAACAATTTTCAATCATCTGACTCAGATGGCAAGCTAGAATAAAAGATCAAAATCAGTGCTGAAAGTGATCTCTCAGGACTGAGCCCCAGTGGCGTAGTGGTTGAGTGCGGGGCTGCGGCCCACTGACTTGGTGGTTCAAATCCAGCAGCAGCAAGGCTGGGTAGCTCCCATGGCCACCAGAGGGCAGTGGTGCCCCCCGCAAAAGTGATCTCTCAGATAACCAAAGAACCCTGGTGCCACAGTGGTTAAGTACTTAGCTGCTAACCCAAAGGTTGGCAGTTCAAATTCATTAGCAATGGTCTGGAAGAAAAATGTGGCAGTCTATATATAGCTCTAAAATTTTACAGCCTTAGAAACCGCCTCCCAAAAAAACCCATTTGAAGATCCTTTTACTTTATTCCATAGGATATTGTTGTTAGTCAGAATCAGCTCAACTCAATATCAAAGGGTTTTGCTTTGGTCAGCCCATCATGCAGTTTTTATTAAACGAGTACAAATATTATTAGGTGCTTGGGAAGCCATAAGTTTTAAGAATTAGCCCAATGTGTGGTCTATTCCATAATCAGTTCCTGGCCTCCTTTTGGCTGCAAATATTTTCTCCATCAATCGCTCACATGCAAGTAATGATTGAAGTTCAAAACACATGTATCATGTCCACAAGGGTTGACTTTCCTGAACTTCTTAAGAGCAGGTATGACACAGTGAACACTACTGACAGAGACCTGCTGACCTGAGATAACATCAAGAATACCACTATACATTAAAGCAAAAAGTATTAAAAAGTAAAAAAAAAATAAAACATAAATATGGAGCTGAGCCCTGGTGGTGCAGTGGTCGTGTGTGGGACTGTAGCCCACAGGGTTAACAGTTCAAATCCAGCAGCAGCTCTCCAGGAGCAAGGCTGGGCTTCCTACTCCAACCAGAGCAGTGATTTTTTTTTTGGGGGGGGGGAAGGGCAAAAAAACAAATATGGATGTCACAAGATACTCTGAAACGTGCTCTTGGTCTACTAGTATAGGGCGGTAGAGAAAATTCCAAAGGGCAGCTCAAGAAGATAATTATAATAAATATACAGAGAACAGGAGTCAGAAAGAAAAAAAAAAAACCAGGCTCCAAGTTATAGTATTGAGGGATTATACAGGCAAAATACTGAAGGATGCAGGAAGTATCAAAGAAGATGGCAGTGATACACAACAGTTACTGTTCCAAAACCAACTGGTTTATATTTAACAATTTCAAGATGTAGCATATAATAAAATATCAATGGTACTGAAGAAAGTGCAAGGTGCACTTAATGAAGACATGAGCCAAAAACAAAGTCCCAGGAATTGACAATATGCCAACTGAAATGTTTCAACAAGTTGATGAGGTGCTGGAAATATTCGTTTATGCTAAGACATTTTGAACATAGTTACCTGGAAGATATCTATATGTGTGCCCATTTCAAAAGAATAGGGAAACTAGCAAACAATACCATTAATATCACACGCAAGTAAAATTCTGCTGCAGATTATTCAACACTTACAATCATACACTGACAGGAAACTGCCAGAAGACTATGTGGCACAAGATAAATCATTGATGTTGGGTTAATTTTTGGCTGAAAACAGAGAATACCAGAAAGAAGTTTACTTATGTTTTATTGACTATGCAGAGGCATTTGACTATGTGGATCATAACACACTATATGGATAGCCTTGTGAAGAAACGGGATTTCAGTAGGCTTCACTGTGCTCATGTGGGTCTCACAAATGGACCAAGAAGCAGTTCTACAGTGCAAGGAAGCATTCCTAGGTTTAAAATCAGGAAAGGCATAAGTCAGGATCATATCTTTTCATATTTATTCAATTCGTATACTAAATAAAGAATTCAAGAACTGGACTACAAGAACGTGACATCAAGATTGCAGGAAGGCTTATTAACAATCTGCAGGGACTGCGGCCCACTAGGATTGAGGTTCAATTGCAGCTCCACAGGAGCAAAGGCTGGGCCTCCTACTCCCACCACCGGAGGGCAGTGATGCCAAAAAAAATCTGCAATATGCAGATGACACAACCTTGCTTGTTCAAAGTGGATTACTGATGAAGGATTACTGATGAAGATCAAGAACTATAGCCATTCATATGAATTGCAATTCAAAGTAAAGAAAACCCAAATCTCTCTTAACTGGACTAATACACAACTTCATGATAAATGGGAAAAAAGTTGAAGTTGTCAAGGATTTCACGTTACTTGGATCCATAGACAATTCTTATAAAAGTAGTCAATAAATCACAAGATGTAGTTCACTGGTCAAATCTGTGGCACAAGATTTCTGTAAATTGTTCAAGCGCAAGAATGTTACTTTGAGGACTAAAGTGCATCTGACCCAAGCTATGGTATTTTCAATCACTTCACATGCATATGAAGATTAGACAATGAATAAGAAGACTGAAAAACAATTGATGTATTTGAATTATGCTATTGGGGGAAATATTGGCATTACTGTAGATTGCCAAAAGAACAAGCAAATCTATTTGGGAATTAAGACAACTAAATTGTTTCTCAGAAGACAGAGGAAGGCAAGACTTTGTCTCACACATGTTTTTGACATGTTATCTATCAGAAGGAACTATGTTATCTATCAGGACAACCATGCTTGGTTAGATGGAGAGTCCGAGAAGAATGGAAGATAGTCGGAGAGAGGGACTGACACAGAGGTTGCAACAAGGGGCTGACACCGGCCATGCTCAGGATGAGGCAGGAGCGGGCAGTGCTTCCTTCTACTCTGTGTACTGATTGCTACGGGGTGGAACCTCATCGACGAAAACCCAGAGAGAATTCTGGGATCATAGCTATAAAAGGCTAGAAGAGTTACGAAAAACCTAAAGGGCTGAGCCCCAGTGGCATAGTGGTTGTGTGCGGAACTGCGGCCCACTGGGGCAGAGGTTCGATTCCAGCTCCACAGGGGCAAAGGATGGGCCTCCTACTCCCACCACCAGGGCAGTGATGCCCTAAAAAACAAACAAAAAAAAAAAAACCTAAAGTAGGAAAAAAGAAAAGAAAACATTGAAGAAATAGAGGGTGGGATGCTAGTAGAGATTGGTATGATAGAATTTTGTAAAATGTGTTTTAAAAAGAATGTCAAATGTTTCCAAGAGAACAAATACGAATAAAATAAACCCTCTAATGAACATGTCTGTGATGGTAGTTTTTAGTAAAATGTCAAAACAGGAAACAGGCTAAAAGGCCGAGATGAGGATAGGAAGAAAATGCATGGCAAAAAAAACTACTTTAGAAGAAGGCTAACTGTAAAGTCAGAGGAAGTGAAAAAGATGAACAGGGAACAAAGTCCAAATAATGGGAATAGTCATTTCTGGAAAAAATACTGCTCAGCTCATTTTCCTGCAGTTATCTTTCTTCTTCTAGAAAACAGAACTCTCTTTTGGGAAAATACATCCCACCGCACTCTGTGTGGTCTGAGTAAAAGGTCAAGATCTTACACTACCCAGGTAAAAATTATTTTCTCAAGAGCTATCACAGGTATCATAATCAAATTAGGACAAAAAAACTTGCCTGAAATTATTCTAACTCAATGGGAGATGCTCTTTTAAAACTTGTTAGTGAAAAAAAAAAAAAAACTTGTTAGTGGTTTCTTTCAAGGATGACTGTGGGAGAGAAGTCGGGAGTTGTGCTTAAAAGACAATGAGTTTCTGTTAAATCTGGACAGTGAAGAGGAATCGAATGACACACTACAATAAATGCACAAACATGGATGAGATGACAACAGAAAAGTGTAATACTGAGAAAGAGAGCTAGAAACCAGAGAACAGAATGTATTTCCCATCTCTGAGATGTCCTTACTGTTACTCTAGCTTTTCTGATGCTCAGTTGTTCAGCACCTCCTCAAAGCTACTCCCCATTCCACCACACTTCTAATAAAAATGTTCAAGTTTTAATACTCTATTCTAAGCCAAGATCTCCTTTAATGGTACATCAGAAAGCAAGATAATAGATATGAAGTTTAAAAACATTTACAAAAAAGAAACCAGTATGTTTAGGGAGTTGATAGGCATTATGTTTTCAATGAAGTATTCTAATTAGGGAAAGAAGGAATGAGTCAATATATGGTAAAAGTTTAGAAAACCAATTGTGGGCAACTGGAGTAGGAGGTGACCAGGGATTACGGAAAAGGGCTATCTTTTCAATGTTTCGACAGAAAACTTCACCGAACTGTGTAATGGCATTTACATCAACTTATGTTTTAAAAATTAGAGAAAAAGTAGACAAGTCTAGATTTGGGAATCTACAAAATGACTGAGGCAGGACAGGCAGTAAGAAATGGGCAGCCAGACAGTTAAAAGGTATTAGCAAAAGAGGAGACTGAGCCCCGGTAGCATAGTGCTTGAGTGCTGGACTGCGGCCCACTCGCCTGGCGGTTCAAATCCAGCAGCAACAAGGTAGGGTAGCTCCCACGACCACCAGAAGGCAGTGATGCCCCCCCCCCCCCAAAAAAAAGAGCGATGGAGCTAAGCAAAACAAAACCAACCGTAGAGAAAGGAAGTAAAAAGGAAAATTAAATAGTTTTTGGCCTAAAAATGAAGGTATAATCAAAGGCAAGTAGTATAGGTACTGAACTGGAAAAAAGTAAAATATGAGATGACATGCAATCATGAAATATTGGAGAGGCAGAATAAATCTAGGTCATTAACAAGGTCCAGGATATGACCACATTTTGCTGGGGTACTAAAGTAAGGAGGCTGCCAGTTAGGAGGGTTGTTCTAATTTACAATGAGGCTTCAAAAAACTGTGGAAAAATGAAATAAAGATAATGGAATAATGGGAATTTTTCCTAAACTTTTTGCAGTCTCCTCATATGGGGGACGAAAACAAACAAATGACGACAAATAAGATTTCCTACAGAAGACTTTTCAGTATAGCTAAGAATTTCAACATCAGAAAGGTTCCTCTAAAACTTGCCTTCATGCGCCTTTTTTCCCATATGCTTTCTCTTGGAAAAGAAAACGGAGTTAGCTGGGAAGGGGTTGACAGCAGAAACTGATGCATAGTCTTTATTTTGCTTAGTTTCCAAACAACATATAAACAGGTAACACAGTCCCTGCAGTTCTAAAAAGAAGATTTTCCCGGGTTTACATACCTGCTAGGCATTTAAACAAACCATCACTGCTTCTGCATAAATGACTCACTGGTAATTACTTTCTGACTGATTTGTCTAGTGACTGGATTCTAGTCAAAGGATACATTCCTTTCCCAGACTCAGTCTATAGTCTACAGCTACTGAGGTGGTATGGACTGAGCAGCAGAGCGATTTTGGGAAACACCACAGGAACTAATTGTCTCTCCTTGTTTCCAGCATGGAAAATGTATACTAGGAGTAGCTGTGCAAGAACCTAGGGTTCAAAAGAAAGGCTGTGAATTAACATGGCTGCAACCTGCACAGCTACTGGGAAATGTTTCTGTATTTGAGTTCCCATGGGCCCCACACTGAGAAGCCACCCTGTGAAAGCCTGTCACTGCAGGGTCTTTGTGGGTAGAGCCTTGTGGCTGCAGAGATGGCTCCTGAATTGGGAGCAGTTTAGGTTGGGGGGAATGTAGGGCCAGAAGCCACAGGAGAATGAAGGTGGTTCTGACCAAAGGCTTCCTTGAAGCCCTGCCTGGGTTCTGTCTGCGAGACAGAAGGGGGCTTGCTCTTTGATGAGAAGCTGTTGTCCTTTCCAGAGTCACGTCAAAGCCACCTACTTACATGGGACAGCAACACTGTACTGCTCAATCACCAGCCAAAATGTATTTTGAAAAAAGCATTCCCAGCGAACAAGAATCATTTGTGGGGCTGAACCTCGGTGGCGTAGTGGTTGTGCGCGGGACTGCGACCCATTGCACTGGCTTGGCGGTTCAAATCCAGCAGCAACTCTCCAGGAACAAGGGCAGTAATGCCCGCGCCCCCAAAAAAGAATAATCTGTGTTTACTGAAATTAATTTGGCAAGTTTTAGAATTTTACAGTAATCAGCTCGCCACCCCAATGCTAGCACTGTTGATCTTTGGTGTTAAATGTTCCTCTAGAGCAGGGGTTCTCAAGCTTCCTCATGCCGCGGCCCTTTCATACAGCGGCCCTTTCATATAGCTCCTCACGTTGTGCTCACCCCAACCATAACATTATTGTCATTGCTACTTCAGAACTGTAATTTTGCTACTGTTATGAATCAGGCAACCCCTATGAAGGGTCATTCAACTCCCAAAGGGGTCGCGAACCCCAGGTTGAGGGCCACTGCTCTAGACAGCTTGCAGTTTTTAGTATGTTTACATAATTGTCACTTTATTGTGTATACAACTTTAGGTCTCTTCTGTACATGGCACATAGTCATTTTTCCCCTACATTTAAACATACAAACAAAAAAACCTTGTCTTTGCTTCAAATTCTCATGGAGACCAGACACTAAACTGAGACTGTGTGAACCCATAAATCTATTACCTGGTAACAATTTTTTGTTGTTGTTTTGTTTTGGGGGCATCACTGCCCTCATGTGGGGGGAGTAGGAGGCCCAGCCTTTGCTCCGTGGAGCTGGAATCGAACCTCCATCCCAGTGGGCCGCAGTCCCGCTCACAACCACTACGCCACCGGGGCTCAGCCCGGTAACAATTTTTTAAATGTCAAAAAAAAAAATTCCTTTAAGCAATTTTTAAACAAAACAACCACTTAGCTCAATTAAACATTTCCTTGAGTATTGAACTCTTCTAAACAATTATCTGAATGAGATCAAATTAAGAATAATCCTAAAGGGCTGAAAAGACTAATTAACAACGGCAAAACACAGTGGACAAAGATAGTGGGGATGATGACACAATGTGACGCATGTACCCTTTGTCACCTTAACTACACATGTAAAAGCTGTTGAACAATTCTGTTTTCTTATGTATATTTCATACACATGTATAAGCAAAATGAAAAATATATACACTGTTCCATGACAATTAAACAATTCTGCACCTGTAAAGTGACTACATATAAGAACTCTTATACACAGATCGTTAAGGAGAGTTGAAAATACACTATTACTCACTGTCGTAACAACTGTCTGCCTTGCTTCCACGTAAGCTGGCTATTCTGAGGTGCTGTGGGAGCCTCTGTGTCTTTGGTTTCTTCTGAAAATGTTAAAAAGAAATTTCACACACATTATTTCAATTCTTGAAAACATTGCCAAACTTCTCATAGAGGTAAGTTTCCATAAAAATATATCTAAATATTTTATAAATGATAATAAGAAAATACAGTGATGCCCCCCCCCCAAAAAAAAGGTAGATATAAGAAAATAAACTTAAAAAAATAAAAAAAGCCCTCACAATTATCTACTGTGGATTAAGTGAAGGGATTTTTTTTCCTCTCCCTGTATCACTGCCCTGATGAGAATAGGAAGCCCAGCCTTGCTTCCGGAGAGCAACTGCTGAATTTGAACCGCCAACCCTGTGGGTCGCAGTCCCGCACACAACCACTACACCACCAGGGCTCAGGCCAGTACATTCATTTAAATATATTTGTCCCAATGACTTTATCATCTCAGACCCAAAATGAGAATACAGAGTGCAATACTGTCAAGAGTTGAAAACTCGGGGCTGAGCCCCAGTGGCATAGTGGTTGTGTGCCGGATTGCGGCCCACTGGGTTGGCGGTTCAAATCCAGCAGCAGCTCTTGAGGAGCAAGGCAGGGCTTCCTACTCCCACCAGAGGGCAGTGACACCTCCTCCCCGCCAAAAAAGAATTGAAAACTCATCGGACCAAGCTTTGAATGAAATACTATTAGAAATAAGCTTTCCCTTTAATTACAGAATTCTGCTAGAGTTTAATAACAATTACATATTCCAAGTCAGTATTGCCCATGTTAGTAACATATAAAAATAAGTGCACCATTTAATTATGAGCTATTAAACCATTTTTAAGAATATCTATATTAAATTCACTAATCACAGTATTTTTTATTTTTACAACTATGAATGATCTGCTTTGCTATAGGTAAAAAGTCACATTTTCTAAGGTACAGAAGAGCACATTTTATTAAAAATAGTGTAACAAATTATATAACTTGGGACAAATTGTACTTTCAACAGGTATGCCTACAGTAAAATATTAAATTATATATTGGTACCCATTTTATTATGGAAATCACCTCCCAATGGTTATTACATTAAAAATTAAATATAAACATGAGTGATATATGAAAATAATTATTTATAATTTATCAAAGATTCACAAGGGTGGGTGGGATGGGGAGGGAGGAAGAAATGAGGAGCTGAAACCAATGGATCAAGTAGAAAGAAAATGTTTTGAAAAGGATGATGGCAACATATATAATTACGTGCTTGACACAATGGACATAAGTAAGGATTGTGATAAGAGCTGTACAGGGCTGAGTCCCAGTGGCGTATGTGGCTGAGTGCGGGACTGTGGCCCGCACGCTTGGCGGTTCAAATCCAGCGGCGGCTTTCAGGAGCAGCACTGGGTAGCTCCTACGACCACCAGAGGGCAGTGATGCCCAACAACAACAAAAAAAGCTGTATGAACCCCCCCAAAAATCATTTTTTAAGGAGCTGTAAAAGCCCCACAAAAAGGATTTATTAAAATTCAAAACCAAATTGTGTTGTACATAACAAAATATAATTGCCATTTTTTTTCTTTTTTGCAAAAAATCTTATCATCAAAATGTAACAACTGTTAGGACTTGAAAACTTATCAGACCATATTTTCCCCTGCACAAATATAGGCAGTGATAGGATTAAGAACAAGTTTCTGTCATCTTGGTTACTAAATGACATTTTGTTAAAATATCACTATATTTACCCATTCTGTTGAAGAAATGCTATGAACATGCATACATTTACTACAGTGAGTGATGCATACATTTCTAAGAATGGAATGAATGCCTCTGAGTGAGTCACGGGGTATGCTATGTGCAGCTCTAACACTTTACAATCCCGACACCAGTATTAAAGTTGCTCTTTATCTTACACATGGTAAGATCTCATTTTCATTTTAGCACATCTGGTAGTTAACTAACTATACCAAATAACAGATCTTTCTATCTTTAGATACAACCACTTTTATATGGTAAGACTTAAGATACATGTATCTTCTGAATTACTAATGATATGTAAATTCTACACATTATACTCTGAGCTGTGTTTTGCAACTTTTCATTATTTTAGGGTTTTTTTTTTCCCCAATGATTTTATCGGGGGCATGTTTTAGTTTTAACAGGTGGTATGCAAAAAAACAATTTAATATTTAGCCGCACATGTACTTTGGCGTAAATAGTTTTATTCCATTTTGCTTGCCTAGTCTATTTTTGCCTACTCTTGGACTTTATTCATTAAACATCCTGACTAGGTATTTCTACATTAGCAAATACAGCCAACTTTGTTATTTACCGTGTTTCTTGTAGATAACATACTTGGATTGTATCATTCCTTAATTTGAGGGATTTTTAATATCCTTTTTTAGTTTTTCCAAGGGAGTGGCCATAATATATCCCCTAGTACCAAGGAATCCTGAAAAGTCAGATCAAGGAGAACCCACACTGCTCCCATTTTGGTCTCTAGAGTTTACAGCCGACAACAACCAAAAGACAGAAGAGATTCTGCTATGAAACTAGAACTGGAGAAGACCTATAATTGTCTATTTGTTACTTTCGGGCATTAAGAAAACACGCTTCTTCTTTTCTTACGAACCAGTAGCCAAGAAGAGCATAAGCTTCGATCTGAATGCATGACCCCAAGCATATAAACATGAATTCTAAATATGACTAAGCCATAAGTGATATTATACTGCTAAATTTTTTTTGTTTTTTGGGCATCACTGCCCTCTGGTGGTGGGAGTAGGAGGCCCAGCCCAATACTGCTAAATTTTGTACAGTGCAAATCACTAATAGTCTTTACTGTGTTAACAGTTTCTCTTGATAAGAAAGACTCATTAATAATGTTTAAAATGTAGGATGTATCAAGAAATCACCTACATGTATAAAAAGTTACTTTATTGCCTTCTACTTCTCATTACTATAAAAAAAATTACACTCCAGCAAAAAAGAGACTTCAGGGGAGGAAAAAATAAAACAGAACAGGTACTGGTAGGATTGGGATGTGGAACAAACTACTTACATTCAGTAGTTTTCTAAAATTCTAAATAGTGTTACATACTCCTATTTCCCCCCCCAAAAAACTCTATACAGTATAATTAATCATCCTCTAAAAGTACCATTAAAACCAAAATGTAAGTTAAAGCAATATGACTGCTACATAAAAATGAGCACAAAACACCATTTTTCCGGGCTGAGCCCCGGTGGCGTACTGGTTGTGCGCGGGACTGCGGCCCACTGGGATGAAGGTTCGATTCCGGCTCCCAGGAGCAAAGGCTGGGCCTCCTCCCACCACCAGGGCAGTGATGCCTAAAAAAAAAAAAAAAAACCATTTTTCCTTAAATTGGTTGGGGAGTCGCGAATAATCTAGTTTACCTGATTCAAAGGTTGGCATTTTCAAATCTCCTTGGTTCAGTTCTGTGCCGTATTTTAATTTGTGATATTTTGCCCTGAAATTTAATTAAAAATTGTTATTTTTATTGCTTTCTATAGTTCATCTATTATTATATCTTCTTGGATAACAAAGCATGATGTGAATATTTTAATTTTAAATTTTATTTGCCAAAACGGATGAAAGAAAAAATACAACAGTATAAAGCTAACAAACACAAGTGACAAAAAAGTAATTTTCAGGGAAGGGGTGGGACACCAATTTAGAAAATTTTACATCACATAACAAAACATTTCAACTTAAGAATTTTAATTTATCTGGGGTTTTTGTTTGGTTCTTCTCCTACATAAGAATCAAAAAAAAAAAAAAAAAAAGAAGAAGCAAACCAATCACATTATATACCTACTATTTCAGCAGGACTTTTTATTTTTTACATACATTGTACAAGTGAGAATATTATTAGCCTGCTTTATATGAGAAAATAAAGTACACCTACCTTTCTTGCTTTAATGCATATTCTAACATTTTTATTCTTCTGACTAAATCCTTCTTCAAGTTTTCTTGGCCTTTTCTTTCTCCTTGCAAAAATGCTATCCGGGCCTAAAAATACAAAAGGTACATTTCTTTTCTTACTTTTTCCTTAGCAATAAATCACTAGTACTATAAAGTGACTAGGTTTTATGCGGGACACCATTCACTGGGGTCAGGGAGGGATCTTGATTAAAAATTTGATCTATATGGAGCAACAAAAATGTTTATAGATGGCTGAGCCCCGGTGGCGTAGTGGTTGTGCGCGGGACTGCAGCCCACTGGGACGGAGGTTCTATTCCAGCAGTGGGGCTGGGCCTCCTACTCCCACCACCGGAGAGCAGTGATGCCCCCCCACCAAAAAAAATGTTTATAGAACGCAATAGTATTTTAATATAATTATTATAATAGGATAAAAAAAGGTAAATTTCTCCTGTTTTATTCACACAGTATGATGATCCTAATCAATCCCACTGAACTATATATGTAAAAATCAAATGATAGCTATATTAATCTTAAGATCACTAATGTTAATATTCATATGGTCACAAAAGGAAGCTATTATGAACAGAACTTTTACCTAATTCCCAACTCAAACTACAAAAGAACTGAAAATTAGTATTATGTCCACAAGCAGATTGTTGTTGTTGTTTTTTCAAAATAACTATACTAAGATAAACTCACTCAGGTGTTGCCAATTACTTAAGAAATTAAAGACCGGATTTTTTTTTTTAACCAACTTATCCAAGTGTTCCAGCTGCTACTATTTTGCTGTTTTTTTTGTTGTTGCATTAAACCATAAATGGATGGGTTTTTGCATTAAATCATAAACACAAGTAAACTCGAGATCCATCCTCAATGTGTTAAAATGCTATGTGACACTAGTCATTTACTCATGAGCAGTTTGTCCCTCCAAAATTGCCAGCTCCCCAACCACCATCTCACAAAACTGGAGAGAATTGTTCAGTTGCAGACAGGAATAGCTTCCCTTGGGGGTTTTACATAGCGTCACCTGAGCTAAGCTCAGGTCATGAGCACCAGGGAAAAAACAGGTCTCTGACATTTAAACCTGTGCTGTTTGTTCACAAGTCAACTATACACCTATTTTTGACCACGAGATACCTCAACCCTCCTAATCCTTGTGCTGATCAAAGGTCAATTGTAAGCAAGAGGAAAAAAGCAAAGCAATATTCTATATGATTCACTCTATATAAAATTGACTATACAGTTAAACTATGTACTTAAACAATACAAACTTATGAATGGCAATTTACAAAAGAGAATAGCAAATAAATGATTACCAAGAAAATTCGAGTGAATTGTTAGTTCTATTAGGAAAAGATCCAGTGATGATTAGGTATGGGCTGGTTTGGGGATTTTTTTAAAGTTCTGGATCATTCAGGGGTAGCTTTATAGTTTTTCATTTAACTAGTTAAAATGGTGCAACCTTGTTCTACGCACTTTTCTCTACATAAATTACATTTCACAATGGAGCCTTAAATTTTGAAATTCATCATTAAGAACTTCAGAGGTGCCTGGTGACCTAGTGGTTCAGAGCTGCGATGTTAATTGCAAGGTCACAAGTTTGAAACCACCAACCACTTCACGGTTCTCTAGAAAGACAGGGCTTTATACTCCAGTAGAGGTACAGCCTTGGAAACTCAGGGAGTGCTAGCCCGGCTGATTGAGTGGCTATGGGTCATCATGGCCCTGAGTGTGGTATTAAATATTTTATCTATGAAGGGAAACAATGGACAATGTAAGACACAAAATAGTAATAATAACAATAATATATAATTGATGAAGGAGTCATGAGGGTGGGAAGATGGGGACGGGAAAGGGAAAAAGAAGAGCTGATACCAAGGACTCAAGTAGAAAACATTTTAGAAAAGATGATGGCAATACATACAGAAATGTGTCTGATACAATTGACGCATGGAATATTATTAGAGCTGTAAGAGCCCCCAATAAAATGATTTAAGGGCTGAGCCCCGGTGGCATAGTGGTTGTGCGCGGGACTGCGGCCCACTGGGATGGAGGTTCGATTCCAGCTCCATGGAGCAAAGGCTGGACCTCCTACTCCCACCACCTGACGGCAGTGATGCCCAACCCCTCCCCCAAAAAACAAACAAAAAAAATGATTTAATAAATTTATCTAGGAAGATCACTTTTATTGTGAAGGTCTGTAAAGAGGAGAGAAGGGCTCATCAATGTGGTTATTTCAATGAAGCACTTTTTTTGGGGGGTGGGGTGGGGTGGTCACTGTCCTCTGGTGGTGGGAGTAGGAGGCCCAGCCTTTGCTCCTGTGGAGCTGCTGCTGGAATTGAACCTCCATCCCAGTGGGCCGCAGTCCCGCGCACAATCACTACGCCACCAGGGCTCAGCCCGAAGAACTTTTTTAAAGCATCACAAAATTTCACTTTTATTTACTCAACTCAATTTTAATGTTTTTCATTATTGTGATTTAAAATATATACAGCAAAAAAAAATTAAGAAAAAAATATACAGCAGGGGCTGAGCCCCGGTGGCGTAAGTGGAGAGCACTGATGCCAAATACATATATATATATTATATATTTACAGCAAAGAGATCGTGAACTTGGAAT
Source organism: Nesogale talazaci (assembly GCA_004026705.1). Lineage (NCBI taxonomy): Eukaryota > Metazoa > Chordata > Mammalia > Afrosoricida > Tenrecidae > Nesogale > Nesogale talazaci. Next base: position 2,095 of record PVJH01017660.1, on the reverse strand, counting down.
CTATGAATACATTGTATAAAGGTGGCAATTTTTATGAACAATTTCCATGTGCAATTTCAAAATAAGAAATACATAGTCCAATTTTTTTTAAAGTCCCTATTTTCAAAACTATTCTTCCTTTACACACAGATCAAGACATTTATTTGAGACCATGTTTATATATCTCCTAAACACACTGAACAATCAACACATGAATTATCCCATGAGAATATGTATTACTTAATTTTTGGTAGCCGACAACTTTTTAATAGCCACTAGAGGTCACTAGTACAAAATTTTCAACACTGACTCCACTGGTATCAGTGAAAGGTGATTTTGCAATTACAGTAGTTTCCAATGCTCCCAATAAAATTTTCCCTACAACAAATAAAGTATGGGCAGCATGCAAATTATGAATGAGATCAGTTCTTGTATCCTTTAAGAATCTGTAGATCACCAGGACAGGCAGTGATGCAAAAAATAAAAAAGAATGTGTAGGTAAGTTGAAGTAAGTTTACACAATTTTCATTTAAACTGACAGCTAACCAAAAGGCAGCTAGTTCAAAATCACCAAGTGCTCAGCAGGAGACAGAAGAGTTGGCACTTGACTTAGGGTTCAGCCCTACAAAGAAACTGTACTGGGCAATTTACTATATCCTATAGAATCACTGAGTCAGAATCGACTGGCCAGCAATGGGTTGGTTTTAGTTTGATCCAATAACAGCCTTGCAAAAAAAAAAAAAAGAAAAGCCTTGCAGCCTTTTCAGTTATTAAAACCTACATGTGCACCAAGTGAGAAAGTGAACGTGCTAAATTTGTGGAAAGTTTGGTTGGTACAATCATTTCAAAGCGAAGGCATTTTTATGGAATACGGAGAGAGGAGTTGTCCTTAAATAATATAAATATTCACAACCCAGGGAATACCTGTAAGCACTTTAAAATTTTTCATTTTATTAAGAGTATCTTTATTTAAAAAACAAACAAAAACCTTTAAACTTAATGCAAGCAATACAACCAGGTGAGCACGACTTCAGAAAAGTTAAGACTCCGCGATTGTGACCCCAATCTGTCGTAGGACTCATGCTGGACCACAGTTGTCCGTAGCTACAGATGAGGGCTGAAAACTGGGGATTCAGTACCTGTAAGCCTCAGGACCAATTCCCACAGCAGCTTGCATGAAGGTGGGAGGATGGGAGGGGGGGAATGGCTGATAGCAAGGGCCAGAGTAGGAAACGTTTTGAGAAGGAGGACGGCAACAAATGTGCTTGACACGATGGTTGGATGTACGGATCGTGAAGGGAGTTGTACAGGCCCCCCCAATAAAATGATTCAAAGAATCCTTTAAAAAAAGTTTAGAAATAACACCATCATTAAATAGCAAATATTTTAATGTCTAAAGAATTTTAAAAGACACTATTAAATAACTAGATTTGAAAGCAAATGACAAACTCAACTTATAACGATTAATTCTAATTTCAAAACATAACTCACTAAAATGATTGGTTTTCAACGAATGTTAATACTCTCTTCCCTTAGTGGTCAACTAAAATAATCTCGTGAATTCCAAGCATTTACCTTGGGGGTTGACAAGGTTCTGTTGTATAATTTTAAGAGATACATAGCAACAGTAATTTGAAACCCTGATGTACTCATTTTATAGAAATTAGAGAATATCCAAGAAAATCTTATATTAATACTCAAAACCAAGCTAATTATAAGGAGTTAAGTCTTTGTATTTCATCTAGTAACATTAACAGTCCCCACCAATGGGGACAGTCCCCACATGAAAGACACCAAGTGTCTTTTCTGGCTTATTTAAGATTGGTTAAAATTTTAAATTTTGTTTGCAATGGTTTATAAAATTTTTCACAGAAATATTGTTTTGCTATTTCACATGAAAAAGAATTCCATGGAAGAAACAATGCCATACTGCTGACAAAACAGCAAATTTGCAGAAGCAAATAAAATGCCTATTTTTAAAAACCTAAACCCACTTCCATCAAGTCGATTCCGAGATCAAACTTTATCATATAAAGCAATATAATCCTATTAAAGAGCCTAAAATAAAAATTTTAAATTATCAAAAAATACCACCATCGGGGCTGAGCCCCGGTGG